>JBBPNE010000160.1:0-42238 GCA_038090735.1 Xerocomellus amylosporus | reverse complement strand
CCATGCCCGAGGAGACGGCAAAGGCATGGGCTGCGGAGGATATCTTTGCGATGTGGTGCTCTGTGGAGGGTGAGCGCGGGGCGGGGGGCGGGGACGGGGACGGACCGAGGTGGGTGCGGGTCGGGTTTCCGCTGCGCGAGTAGTCGTACTCGCCGCCGACGCCCTTGAAGGTTGCGGTCTGGTATATCGGGACGGAGGATGCGCCGTACTGGTCCTTGTGGTCCGGGTTCTCGACGGTCGCGCAGAGGGTCGAGAAGCGGTACGGGCGGCGGGGCCGGTACGGGGAGTCGGGCTCCGGCGTGGGGAGCTCGACGACGGTCTTTGCAGAGGACATGGCGAAGTCTGCGCGCGGGCAGCGCCACATATCCTCTCCATCGCGCCATCTCTTCGCACGGTCACCATGCCGAGAACGACGACGAGAGAGCACCGTGAGCATCGCCCGTCGTCGCGCCGTCGAGCTCACACCCCCGCAGGGAAACAGGGCCTCACTCCCGACCTCATTGCAAAGCGCAAGCGGCGCCATCTCGACGAGCTCGAGGTCCGTGCGGCGTATCCCCACTGACGCTGTCTGACCGGAGCAGCGCACAAACCATGCCGCCTCGTCGCTCCCCGACTCCGACCCCGAGACCTCGTCGACAAAGTTCCGAGCAAGACAGACCGTGATCTCGGACAAGCGGTCCTTTTCCGCCAAGAAGAAAAAGTCGTCGATGAACGTGCGCACCGCGATCCTCTATCGAAAGGGCCTCGCGGCGCTCATCGACGAGAGCGTGAGTGGTGCTCGCCCGCTCAGCGCAGCGCTGACACCACGCCAGGGCCTCGCGCACACGCAGCCGTCGTATTTAACCGCCTCTGCCCCGGCGTCGGCGCTCCCGCCGCGGATGCTCTGCTCAGTGTGTGGGTACAAGGGGGCCTATCGGTGCAAAAAGTGTGGGATGTCGTACTGTGATCTGCGGTGCGGCCAAGTACACGATGAGACACGGTGTGAGCGCCGGGTGGTGTAGATATAATTACTTGATCAATTTTCACCATGACTCGTCTCCATCTGTCACCTACCTCCATCTCTCCCTTAAAGTTCGAACATGTGCCCACACTCCAACGCAGTCTCTCCCCCCGCTCAGATGGACGAAATGGTATCCGTGGACATCCCCACCAACGGACACCGCAATGGCACCAACGGCGCCACTCCCGGCGAGCAACGCCGTCACAACCCCTATGCACCCCGTGCCTCTGACTTTTTGAACAACATCTCAAACTTCAAGATCATCGAAAGCACCCTCAGAGGTTCGTTGCACCCTCAGCCGAAAGTCCGATTATCCCGCTCACACGTTCTCAGAGGGTGAACAGTTCGCCAATGCCTTCTTCGACACCAAGACAAAGATCGCAATCGCCAGGGCACTCGATGCCTTTGGTGTCGAGTACATCGAACTCACCTCCCCCGCCGCCTCCGAGCAGTCTCGACTCGATTGCGAGGCCATCTGCAGGCTCGGCCTCAAGTCCAAGATTCTCACCCACATCCGCTGCCACATGGACGATGCCCGCATCGCCGTCGATACCGGTCTGTCCCCCCCTCGCCACACTCACCACCCTCTGATCCCGCTCACAGGTGTCGACGGTGTCGACGTGGTCATCGGCACCTCTTCCTTCCTTCGCGAATTCTCCCACGGAAAGGACATGGCTTATATCACAAAGACCGCAATCGAAGTAATCACCTTTGTCAAGTCAAAGGGCATCGAAGTCCGATTCTCTTCAGAGGACTCTTTCCGCTCAGACCTCGTCGACCTTCTCTCAATATACCAAACCGTCGACAAGATCGGCGTAAACCGTGTCGGCATCGCAGACACCGTCGGTTGTGCCAACCCACGCCAAGTCTATGAACTTGTCAGAACTCTCAGAGGCGTCGTCGGTTGCGACATTGAAATCCATCTCCACAACGATACCGGCATGGGTATGTCTTCTCTCTTTCCGTCCCATCTGTTGTTCATGTCTCCAAGCTATTGCCAATGCATACACCGCCCTCGAAGCAGGCGCAACACACATCGATACATGTACGTCCCTGCCGCTCCTCGTCACCCTTTTATTCACTTGCTGCAGCCGTCCTCGGAATTGGCGAACGCGTTGGCATCACCCCTCTCGGTGGCCTCATCGCATGTCTCTACGCTGCCAACCCCGACTACGTCAAGTCCAAGTATAACCTCCCCATGCTTCGTGAAATCGAAAACCTTGTCGCCGAAGCTGTAGAGGTCAACATACCATTCATGAACCCCATCACGTGCGTGTTCATTCCTCCCCTAGATCCCTCTCACCCATCCACCTGCTCAGTGGTTATTGTGCCTTTACCCACAAGGCTGGTATTCACGCCAAGGCAATCCTCAACAACCCTAGCACCTACGAGATCTTGAAGCCCGAAGACTTTGGCTTGACTCGATACGTCTCCATTGGGTAAGCAATGCAAATACTAGGGGACGCTGGTCTGATCGCCGTCGTAGCCACCGACTCACTGGCTGGAACGCTGTCAAGAGCCGTGTCGAACAGCTCGGCCTCCAGCTCACCGACGAAGAGGTATCTAATCCGATCAACCTGATACACCTCGATGGCTGACTCACCCAACATAGATCAAGGATGCTACTGCCAAGATCAAGGAACTTGCCGACGTCCGTACACAATCCATGGACGACGTTGACTCGCTCCTTCGTATCTACCACTCTGGGATCCAGAGCGGAGAGCTCGCTGTGGGACAGAAGGAAGCCCTCGATCGTTTACTCAAGAGACACCGCGAGGGGTCGCTGTCAGATGGGAGTGCTCCGGATGTTGCTGTAGTAGCATGAGTCATCCGTCTGGGTAGCTGTACACTCGCGGAGGAAAAACTTCCAGCAAAACACAAAAGCGACATGTTGATCGCACATACGTATGCAGTATCTGTTGGGGGCGATGTAAGTTGATGTAGATCCGTTGTACATAGCAAGTGTCGTGCGATCACACCTTTTTTCATGCACCTCATGGCGGTTGAAATTTAGCGACTGACACACTCGTCCATGTATCCTGGAACCTTGAGATCCCCTATTCCCATTCTCTCCTTCTCCCACAGACACTATGCAGACCGATCCGAGCGCCAACGTAGGTCCTCCCCTTCAATGCGGTCGATCCAAAGCTAACGCCTCACTCTGACTCGTGGTGGTGGGGGTATGTTAAATGGGTACATGCACGACGACTCTGACACACACAGTCCCCATGCCTCGACACGCCCTACTCAAAGTACAGTAACACCAACAACGTCCGGACAAGATGATGTACACGCCATCGCCGAGATCCTCCATCAGCACCGGGCCCAGCTCCATCACGCCGCCGCGGAACTCGTCTTCGTAGAATCAATCATGAACCGCGTCCGCGACGCCCACCAACAAATCCTCGACAAGCACAGCCAGATCCTCGCCTCGTTGCGAGCTCACCAGGGCCTCGTCTCCTGCATCCGGCGCTTACCCGCGGAGATCCTGAGAGAGATTTTCGTGTGGTGTTTGCCGAGAAACACATCGAAGCGAAAACGTGGGTTGTCGCTCATGGGTGTCTGCGAGAGGTGGCGAAAGGTGGCGCTTGGGACCCCGAGGCTCTGGTGCTCGCTTTCGGTCCAGCCGGGCTATCGGAGGCGGCAGCAGGGCTTGCTGCTCTTCTACGGCCACTGGCTTTCCCGTGCGAGAGGCTGTCCGCTCTCGCTCGCCGTCGACATACGTCTATCGTCCCCAAACCCGTCGTGGTGGTACGAAGTAACGGAAGTCCTGGTGCCCTACACCAGCCGCGCCGTACGGCTCCACATCACCTTTGAGAACGCTACCGTGCGAGATCTGGATCTGCTGCTCAAGGACGTGCCCATGCTCGAGAACCTCACGCTCAAGAGTGACCTTGACGGGGTTGTAGACATCAGTTTCGTGATCGTCCAGCCCGAACCCCGGCTGCGTAGCCTCACCCTCGACGCGATCGAGATCGACGCGAGTGTGCGGTTCGCGTTCCAGCACTGCTGGACGCACCTCACGCGGCTGCGCGTCCGCGACCTCGACCATATAATCACAGTAAAGGGATCAACTGGCCTGGCCCTGCTCACCCTGCTCACCCTTTGTCCGCACCTGCAAGACTTTGTCTTTTGCGACGTTGAATTCGCGCTGCCCGTTGTGACCGCCGCGTGCGCACTCACGCACTCCAACCTCCGCTCGTTCGAGGTCAGAGTGCTGTGTGGGACAGATTTCCTCCTGGACAAGCTCACCCTGCCCTCGCTGATGTGCCTCAAGATCAGGGATGCTTCACCCGTCGTTCCGAGCACGTGGCGGCAGAACGAGTTTAGGGAGTTTTTGGCGCGGTCGCGGTGTCCGCTCGAGACGCTTCATATTTATGGCTGGCAGGCGCTGTCCCAGAAGGAGGATCGGGCAGAGTATGCAGCGTTGATACCGACGTTGAAACAATTGCGCATGGAGATCGTGGTGTCCCAGCCCAATGAAGCGAGGTTGTACTAGTGTACTGATGCAGAAAGAAACAACGTCAATGATCATCAGGGGATATTTTCCAAGGCTTGTCAACGCGACGCCTGTGCGAAACCGATCAGGATCAATATCTCGTGATATCCAACATCGAAAAGGTATCAGATAGGCTATGCACTGACCTTGGTAAAGCCCACATACTCGTGAGTGCACATGCACGTCAAGCCAGTGCCACCATCATACATCAACCAACCGAATTCACGCCGTAACCATCGTTTCATCGAGTTGATCAAGTCGAATTCCGGATGCAGAACCCCGAGGAGGCAACCCTCGACACTAAGCATGCATCTAGCTCCGTGGGTTGTTGCGACGAAATCGAGCTTGATGTCTGACGGCGAACCAAATCAACAAGGAATCGGGTGACCATCTCAAAAACGGGTGAAACCCGTCTGTCGTCTAGGTGTTTAAATCCGTTCTGGAGATTTATTCATCACCGAGCGTGTCAGCCGCCGTGGAGTGAAGTAATATAGTAAAACTGGCCGACAGTCCTCGGTATGTTCGTGTCCCAGGGCCCCACGGAAACAGCAAACCCATCTCAAAGATTCGCCGTTGAAAAAGTGGATCTAAATCGAAAAGCGAATTGGGGCGTTCGTGCTGTTTATCGGTTTCCACCTTGGGATTGCCAACGAACGCCGCCGAGTTTGACGTTTCCAGGGAACCGAGTGCTGCGCACAGAAGGATAACAGTCCTACGAGGCGTCATTCGACGAGTGCGCAGCAACGTTGACTTCCCGTTGCGGTTAGCAGAGGCCGGTCGGTGGAAGCCTTGGATGCATTCAATGTCTCCAGGATACAGTGATCCGTCGCAGCTTCGGGTTGCCACCAGCGAAGCGGAGAAGAAAGGTCGGGTGTAGAGATGACGACTCGCCTACCAAAGCTAGCCTATTACACGGCAGTGTGGAGGGTGAAGTTAATCACGGGACATGTGGACTCACAACGCACGGAATGGTGAAATGGGTGATTCTAGGGTGCTTCGGTCATCTGAGCAAACACCTTACCATCTAAACTATCACCACGAGACGATGCCTGATTGGGCGCTAACCCTTGTTCAACCGATAAAGTCAACGTTCACCAGAAAACGGGATCAATCTCCATACTTGGAAAAGTACGCACTGACCGAGGTTGACCGATTTATCGGATCACTCGGTGCTCGCTTACAAGAAATCTGAGATAATCAATTGTGAGAACGAGGAACAACAAGACAGGACGCGACCCTAGAAACATATACGATAACTTGCATACCGCCCGCTCGTCTCACTGGGACGTGTAATTTTGACTACTTGACCGCGTCGAAGGCCATAATACCGGGCGACAGGGTCTGCCAACTGAATGCGAGGAAGTTGCGTTTCCTTCAATCGACTGAACCACGATCACCTCAGGATACAGATCGCTGATGAAAAGTAGGACATACTATTTTAGGAGTAATTGTTTCTTTTGTTCTGGTGTGAGGACTTCATGCCGAGGAACCAGAGTGTGATGAGTGATGTTGACCAGTAAATCAGCCTCAGAGAACTCTTCAAGCCGGTATTGCTGAGACATCGCTGCAATGACCTAGAGAAACCCCGAGGTCAGGTTCAAACTTGGCGACATGTGAAAGTCCCAAAATTCACTTTTCGCGCCGACGGTGTCATGTTACCCGGAAAGATGATGATTCCCCTCTGGATAGATTTCTCCTCAAGGATACCGAGTAGTCTTATGGTTGGGTGAGCGCTTGAATAGGATGACTTATCATGGCGCGTACTTTCGCATTGTTTTGACACCAACACTCTTTTCGTCAGAAAAGAATATAAATATCTGGTCGGCAGGGCTATCTCGGGAGTTGGTAAAGAAATTGAGTTGATTTCGGCTGTCGCCCCCGTCAGCTCCTTTGCGGTCTAATGACTCGAGACGGTCACGCACTCTACGCTCCCGCCGCTGTTTGCGTAGTGTGATCTGAAGGTAGTGAGGTCCATGTTGATTTCTTCGTCAGAGACTTGGTATCCCTAGCTCAATGAACTTTTCCGTGAGATTCCTGCATGACATGGGGTTATGAAGTCGACGGACTCTGTCCTTGGCGAGCTCGTGCACCGTCCGGTTGACTTTCCACAGTTTTGCAGTCTCGTCCTCTGCCATGGTTTGAAGTGTAAGTCTATGGGTGGTATTCAAACTCAGCCACAGAAGTGATCTACGACCTCGCATGGCACCACCACCACCACCCACAGCGACCACGAATGGCGCCAACCCGACGCCTTCGACGATACCGCTTTCCAATGCGCTAATGGTGTGTTTTATCGCCATATGTGATCTTGATGCGTCTTAAGCGTAACGGCTTGCAGACCAAGTTCAAGCCCGCTAAAATCTTCAAAGGCGCCGTAGAGCCCACACCACCTCCAACGCCAGGAGGCAGTTCGAGAGTGAATGCCGGTCCGCGACATATAACTGCAATCACCTTTGACGACAGGGGTGATCAAGTCCTGACAGCATCTGAAGACGAGACATTTCGGTTATATAGCTGTAAGACGGGCAAGCAAGTCATCCTCGTTGTGAGCTCTGTTGCAGTCCACCGTTGACCCGAGTGGCAAACAGACACCTGAAAACGCTGTATTCGAAAAAGTATGGGGTCGATCTCCCTCGTTTCACTCACAAGAACACGACTGTCGTACATGCCTCCACCAAGGAGGACGACACCATACGGTACCACTCCCTGCACGACAACAAATATTTGCAATATTTCAAGGGACATATACAACGCGTAATATCACTTGAAGTATCCCCCGTGGACGACGGATTCATGTCCGGCTCAATGGACAAGACGGTCCGTCTCTGGGACCTTCGCGTGCCTACCTGTCGCGGGTTACTAAACCTCCCCGCCGCCCCGGTGATTGCATACGACACGTCCGGAATTGTCTTTGCAGTAGCAGTGAATCAGTATTCACGGATCCTGTTGTATGACCAGGCGAATTACGACAAGGCACCTTTCCTAACCATCACACTCGAGGACCCGACTTTGGCTCTCATCAGTTACCCTCCTCGACCAATCTACATGACGTCGCTCGCCTTCTCCTCGAATGGCAAGTATATTTTGGTGGGCTGCTCAGGCGACGCACACTACATCATCGATGCCTTTGAGGGCCATCTTCTCGCCAAATTAGAAGGGCGCACTGGGCTCGAACGCCGACGTATGGATGCTCCTCAAAGCATAGACCCCGTCAGAGGCAACAGCGGAGAGGAGGTCTCATGGACACCCGATAGCAAATACGTTATAAGTGGGAGTCTCGATGGGCGGATTGCAGTTTGGGACCTGCAGAATCTACCCACACGGTCGGGCCAAGTCGATCTCAAGGTTCCACCTCTGCGCCTCCAGCCCCTGGCGAGCTTGGACGGACACCCAGGTCCTTCCAGATGCGTACGTTTTAATCCTCGGTTGGCGATGATAGTTACTGCTGGTGCAGAATTGGTACGTGCTCAATCTTACCTCCCCCAGTAGACATGGGCTGATTATCCCTAGGCTTTTTGGTTACCAGACCAGTCAGCGGACAACGAAGAGGTGGCTAAGGAACTGCTCCGGAAAAAGTAGTGGCTTATCATCGGCAGATCATCTCTTTGCCGTGTAAACATTTAAAGGTTGTGTGCCTGTAGGCTTTTCAACGGCGTGCACTATCAGACAAGTGGTTATAGTATGCTATTTGCATCCAACCACCCCAACCACACCAAGCACGTAAACGAAGTGTGAGTCGATCCGGCGACTACTAAGAGTTAAAAGGACATGTGACAATCAAGGTGTAGTCAGCTTAGCAAGTGAGATCTGGTTCGTCGCGACATTGATAGAGAAGTAAGCGTTCTTCAGGAAGACATCTCCAACCTGACCGCTTAGTTAAGGACCGTCGTCGGAGAAGCGAGGGGCAAGAACCACTCACCAACCACTCAGTGGCAGCTCCAATCTGCTGAGGTTGAATTCCGGCGGAGCAACTACCAGTGGGGTCGTTGGGATCGATAGGCAGGACCGCAAGATCTCTGGGATCGATTGCGAACGATGCGTTGCCGAAAGAAAGAGCGAGGCTTGCTTGGGTTGTGCAAGGAATCGTACATTGTTGTGCGTCGCACGCGCCGCCGAGGCTCTGCATCAAATTTTGTACGTCCGAGGGAGGCGCAAGAATAAGAGTGGTACCAGTGTCGAGGATGGCGGTGCGTCCAGTGAGACCGGTATCAGCGCCATTGACCGTGATGGCGTCCATCGCACCCTCCCAGAATCCCTGCGTGTTGACGTTTGGGATAGTAACAAGGCTGTTTGCGACGAATTTGGTGGCGTCAAGTCCACCAAAGGTGATTTCTCCATCATTGAGCTGATCAGCAAGACGCGAGATCTTGAAGGAGGTAATCGGAGACTGGATGAGCCCATTTTCTGCCAGTGATTCGACTGGAGTAAGAACTTGTTCTTGTGATAACATCTGTCCGGGTGAAGTGTGAGTTGTGGAGATACAAACGCAAACGGGTTAATCTCACCGACTGAGCAAGTCCCATGAGGCCATCGAAAGACGTGGTGTTTGAGGCAAACTGGATCGACTCTGCAGTTGCAACGCCGAATGTATGGTTTTTTAATTCCAAACCTGCAATATTGACATTATCCTGGCAGAGCAGACCCTGCATTGCCCCTGATCCATATGTGACTTGGAACTGTTGGGTGCTCTGCACGAACGAGCTGGAGCTTTGTGCACCGAGGGTGGTATGGTTGCCCTGAAATAATGTCACTACTGATCAATACCGGCGAACAGCTATCAACTTACGCAGCCTCCTTGCTGGGATTGACAATTCTCGCCAGGGACCCCTGCGAGCTGGTTTTAGCAAAGGTTCCGAGATGGTGGTTGTAAGTGACTTACAGAAATCAGCACTACCTGAATCCACAAGCAGTTGGAAATCCCGTGGAGGTGTCCCAATTTGTATGGTAGCAAGGTATCCAACATCATTGGCTCTAGCGTGCGTCACATCATCATTCAGCCTTCCTCAATTGAAGGACGGAGGCGCAACTTACTCAATATTCAATCCAAGAGAGTCATTTGCAGCAGGTGGGTTGGCGACCGTCACACCACCATTGGTCGCCGCTTGGATATCGAGCGGAGAAACGCCGGTGTTGGTGCCATTACCTGTTGTGCCACCTCCAGTGACGGTCCCGTTTCCGGTACTCGTGGTGGTATTGCCCATCCCTGTAACCGTTGTACCATTTCCCCTCCCGGAACCCCTCGTACCATTTCCCACTCCCGCAGCAGCGGCCAGGCCGGTCCTGTAATATCTTCGACTAAAGTTGGAGCCTTGAACCGCCGCAGCTGCTCCCGAAGGTGACCCGTGCCCGCTCTCCAGCAGATACAGTCTCCTATGCAACTCGGAGCGGAGGACATGCTCTGATGGTTCCTCGCGCCCTGTCATATGGGCGAGACGCTTGGAACCGCGATTGATGTGTTGTTGTAGAAACTATCAGATCATCAAATAAGTTGGAATGATGAAGAACGAGACGCGATGGACAGTGAGAACTTACAACTTGGGGATGAAGGTCAACGCCACGTGAAACGTGAAGACGCTTGAGGGGCATGGTAACCATCCCGGAATTGCTTTGGAGCTGACGCCGTGTGCGGGCCGGAATAGCGTCTGCTGGCATGAAATTCAAAAGGCATGCTAAGAGGAACAAAGAGAACTTGAACGACAGTGGCTTCATGACTGATTAAAGCGAGAGCAAGAGACAATACGAGATGAGATCTGTAAGTCGACTAGCGACACTGGCCTCGACGAGGGACGAGAGAAATGTAATTGTGAGTCGACTAGCGACTGTAAAGTGAGCGCAATCGTAAAGGACAGAAATGGCGCCTGGCCTGGTTGGTGCAGAATAGAGTGACCGCGGGAACGGGGATCAGTCGCATTGTCTTATATACTGACATGCTTGACACTGAATCTGAGTGGATTTGCTATGTGGTTACGTAAGATGGGGGTGGTGGAGTAACAATGGCAATTCTACGGGTTACCTTGTCGACATGACCTTAAAAAGGTGCATTGAACAAGGCACCATTTTGACACTAAATTCACTTTCTTCCTTTCCGGTGTGAATTTACAGCCTAGCACTGGACGATGTTGCGTGGAAACAGAATGATTTGGCCTGTGACACGGACTTTGGAGCGTGAATCACATTTGATCGGTTGTAGAGGAACTCGACGTATCAACGGGCCGTACAGCACTTATCAGAGAGGAAGCACCCTCCAACTAGCTAAACGCACTTCATTGGTCAACTGAGAAAAACTACAGCTTTGCTGGCATTTGGGGATGTGGTAGCGTGTGCTCACGCACGCCCAACCGGACAGCCTCCAAACAATCTTTGTAAAGGATGGTCTTGATCGTGCCCCACACACCCTGTTTAGGTATAACCGAAACTTCCTTTGCGAGCTTCGTAGCCTCCTTTAATACGATCTCAGTCCCGAGTTCGACGCTAGTCCCGCTGCAATTTGCAAGACGGTCTACGATTCCTGCTGCGTGTGCTTCAGCTGGTGTAAAGCGATGACCTTCAAGAGCGATACGTCGCCGAATAGGAGGGTCGGATACCTTGGCGTTGAGGATCGCGGCAAGCGAGAGGGGCCAAGTTCCACCGAAATGAACCTAAAAGGATAGTTGTGTTAGCTGAGCGATCCATCGAGTCACAGTTGATAACAGCAGCACCTCGTTCATGCATAACCACGCCCGCTTCCTGCTTCCGTCGGTCATGACCCGGTAGTCACAACAGAGCGCAAGCATAAAGCCACCCGCAAAACAGTGACCATTTATAGCTGCGATGGTAGGGACTGGGTACGGGTGAGCATCAATATGGCGCAGGGGACGTAGAGCACACACTGGGAAATGTCAGCAGACGTGCATAGAGTGGATTTGCGGTATCTGGGAGGATAATAATTTTATGGTGAGAAGATAGCAAGGGCACCTGTACAAACCAGTGAAGAACCCAGGGTTGTTCTTGATGCTTTCGAATACGAAACCATTGCTGAAGAATTTGTCTTGATCACGTTTCCCGACGATGATAAGAGCACCTTCTCCAGCGTTTGCGAGGGTGGTAAGCCTGTTGTTTGTCCAGTGTTTCTCAACCATGTCCAGTGCAGGCCGAAATGCCTCGTCGATCAGACGTTCAGTGAGTCGGGAGTCCTCTCCATTGTGCAACTCGATGATCCACAAGCCATCCTGGGCTGAAAATGGTGATAATTCATGCGATGAGGAGTGACCTGAAGAAACGCGCACGGTAGGTGACGGTGAGGAGAGGCTGGGACGCAGGGAGGACAAGGGGAAAGTTAAAGGGAGCCATACGGATCACGGCCGCCGGCAACCATTTAAAGCCCACATACCCGGTCATGTGACCACTCGACAAACCTGCCCTGAGTCGAATTTCGGACGTGGCAATGGCATTAACAAATCACTTGTCTTGCCTTTTCTACAATGCATTTCCTTGCGCGCGCCCTGGCTGTCGTGGCCTTCGTTCTTGCCGTCTCTGCATGTGCGTCTCCGTTTCGTCTCTTGTGATGGTCTGACAATCCGCTCAGCACCGGTCGAGTCAATCGAGCCCGAAATTGTCATTCAAGCATCGTTCCCTGAGCAAAATCCCTTTGGTCGTATGTATCAACGAATATTCGTCCAGCTTGGTCTGACGCGTCTTCATAGACATAGTCAACGGTGAACGTAACCAAATTCACCTTCTGGTCGAAAACAAGAGCGACCAGAACGTAACGCTCAACTCTGTCGGTGGTTCTTTCCACCATCCCGATAGCGGTGCCCTAGTGAAGAATGTATGTCCCTTCCCCTCTTCCCCTTTTCTGCGCTAACCGTTCGCTGTTCCAGACAACTTCGCTCCCATATGGTTTGTCGTTGTTGGAAAACTCCAAGCTCCAAATTCCTTACGCGTTCTACTCCGAGTGAGTTCCCCTCATGTCCCACGTCCCCCGAAGACTAATCTAATTTGCTACAGGTTCAAGGTATGTATATCAACTGGTTGCCAACCTCCCTTCCCAACATGGAATTTAGCCAGGAGATCTCCGTCTTAACATATGGCTAGAGCATTCTGTGGATGTAAGTTTCACCACATCTCATGCATTTTCGACCGACTTGCTCTTTCTCAGGACCTCAAGTTTCGCATCACGGCTTTTGACTCCATAGTGACCATTGTCGAACCCGAAGGTTCCTGGTTTGACTTCAAGCTGTCAGTCTTTTTTGCTGTCACGATATTCCTGCTCAACGTTCCTCGCATTCTAGTGCCTCGACATACTTGATCGTCTCTGCATTCCTCGGTGGGGCCTCTTATTTCCTTTACCTCGCCTACTTCCCCTCTACGAGGTCCAAGCGATCCAAGCGCGTTCGCCCTGCAGCCAGCGCACCCGTCAGTACGGTCACAGTCACTTCTAGTGGAGCTAGATACGAGGAGGAATGGATCCCTGAGCACCATCTCAAGAAACCAAAGGCAAGGAAGCCCACTGCTGTCAGCAGCGGAGAGGAGTTGAGTGGTGGCGAGACGAGCGGAGCTGAGGGGAAACGGCGCAAGGGCAGGAAATGAGCTCCGTTGCTTTGACTCGACCTGTTAATCTAGGTAGATAATATTTGTATCCTCGATGATCTTTGGGTGGACGCATAATTTATACACTAACACCTGGAAGTGAAATTATGCAAAGGGATATGCCTGTACATGTGTGGCGGGCAGAACAATCGGGTTTGGTGAGACCTCTATCTCGTTCATTCAAACATCAATTTTCTTGTACCCCTTCACCTAACCCGTCCAAGATACTAGGTCAATTGCCATCCCGTGCGGCACAAACCGACGTACCCTGTTTTCTAGAAGCATCTGAGCGTACTTTTCTGATAACCACCGGCAGTTCTCAAGTGAGTTGACGCCCTCGTGTCGCTGGCATTTGACGAGCTCGTCTCGCACCAGACGGGCTTCCATGGCTTTGACCCACGACTCGCGGATGAAATCCTCGCGTTCCTGGAGTTTAGCTACCTCCCGACCGGGGTTGGAGAGGGGGAACGACAATGTAAATTAGAAAATAATACGAAGCTGGGTTTTGGGAGGTGCTGACCTCTAATCAATTCAGCTCTGTTGTCGGACATGGTCGCAAAACGGGTATGGTCAGTGTGTAGCCGGAAATCGGAAGAGGTGGAGACTTCAAAGGATTGTGTTTTCTTTTGTTTGGTCAAGTACTCTGAGTTCCTTACTCAATGCATCTGGGATTCCACAGCTGAGTACTAGCATTATTATCAACTGACATAGTCCTTGACTGGCCCACGGGAAGAAGTGGGATTTATCCCATACGGCCGACTGCTGATACCTTTGTAGTTCTTCTCCATCAATGAACTCCATCCAATGGTATTGGAGTTCCTTCAGACTACGCGGCAGTGAGAGGCTCATTATAAAGTCATCATAATCTCATTGCAGTACGAACCCGCGGCGGATCCAACTCCCATGGTGCAGTGATACGAACTGATAGAACCCGCTCTGGTACGCAAATCACACGAGAAGACACGATTGTCAGGCCACCAGGGGTATTCAATTGTAAATCTCAACTCACATCTCAACTCACCAGACGCCACGGGGTAATGGGACATGTCCAATATCCATCCATTGCGAGCAGTATTCCTAACATTTGTCGCCCTGTGTCAGCCGGCTGTGCGACCTACTGGCGAGCTCCAGTGAGTCCATTCCTCGCTTGTTATCCAACGCTACTTACCGAAAGCAAGCCTGGCATTATCATTCTGCCTTATTCTTCCCACCCCCCGCACGTTGGAACTGTTTCATCTGTTCCGCGTGCAGCCTTCTCTCCCTTTTATCCTTCAAAAATTCCCGGAGGACATACGTGATGGTGCATATCGAGATGCAAAGCATCACTCTGTTCAGTAGCGGCATCAACTGTTCCATGAGGCCTTGCACGATTTCCTCCTCGTTAATTAGTAGTCCCATTACCGGTTCGTAGTCGCTTTTGTTTTGTTGTCGCGGGGCACGCTAGGGCACGCACGGGTGCGCGAAGTGTTGACTAAGCGTTCCCCATGGACGACGATTTGGGCGATTTTGATTTTTGGGCCGGCTAATCGACGAGACAGCCTCAGACAGGTACCAGGCTGCTAAATCTTAGATAGCAGCCTTGATAAAATACTTACTCCGAGCCCGACGACGCATGCTCGAGTAATCGCAAACAGGCCCAGCAGCGTGTCACATGGACGAAAAATCGTCTGGGTTTCCATGGGCGCGCCCACCCGCCAAAAAAAATCAGACACTCGGCCAAAAACTGGAAAACCAGACAGCACTTTGACCCTGGTAAAGCACAGAAGGTTCGTTATTTACAAATCATAAATTCATTAGTGATGGTGGGGTGTATTAGGCCAGCGTACGGAAAGTTCTGGTCTTCTTTCTAGACGCTTAGAACGGCGTGGGATCGGATATGCGGAACCCCCTGAAACGGCAGGACCAAGTTGGTAGGTCACGACCATGCGATGCTTTCAACGTCAACAATGCTATTGACTCCATCGAGGGCATGCCCCATAATATGGTCTGGTCACCAGACCAGCTATTGACAGCAACGTTTAGGGACACACACCTTGAGGCAACTCTGGCCCGGTCGCGTGTGAGCTATAACAGGCCATCAATATTCTGGTCAGACCGGACAAAGGAGATACGACTGTAGAACTTACTACAAGCGAGATTGTGATATACACTCGCTCTCTTAACGTCGGCTAATCCATGGGAAGAAGACAACGGGGCAATCAACCACCTTTCTCGACCAGGGCTATCAACATGCAATTTGCATGGTTCCAACGCGAGATATGCTTCATATCACATTATATTTATTGCTTTTCAGTAACAACCACTGTCTGCAAGGGTCGGTATTCGCGCAAGCTTGAGAATATTATCATGAAGTGAACGGAAGGAGGTGCTAATCGATCGTCAGTGCACGTCGTAGAGTCGGTAGGCACAAGATCTCACCTCGGTCGAGAGAAGATAGAGCAAGGGAGACCAATGCCACAAGTAAATCGTTGAGACAGAGAATGAAAGGAAAACGAGGGTGAAGCATGTAAGTAGAAGGAAACGTGTACGGATCTCGATATAATACCGGTAAAAGAGCCGGCGAGGGATATTCAATCCTTGGTAGCGAGTCGTTGAGGCAGTGTCAAAGGTCCCTGGTCTTGTTAGAAGTTATTGTTTCCTCGAGAATATCGGTAATCCCCTCACGGTTTCAACATCGACTTGTGGAGTTACAACGGAGTCGAAGCATGACGGAGCTGGCCGCTGGCCCACCGGCACCGCCGCGTCTCTGGTGGGGTCTGATGGCCGTATTCACGAATGAGAAATCGAGCATCAGATTCGTTCACGCTCGACATGGCAACGTATCTTGAAGACTTCGGTACGTCTTCCTCGGACCTTCCCCGCGATGGGAATAGCGATCAAGAAGGGTGGCTTTAGAAGCTCCTCGGGGTATTTTCTCCCGCGACCTTTTCCGACCTATGGATTCAGCATCACAAAAATTTATCGCGTTAGACACAAGTTAGACACGTTAATAAAGCCCGACATAAAATGGGAAGCAGGAACAGGAATGAGAGCCATTCTACCCACCCCTCCATGCAGAATAGCGGCGCGAAGCAGTTCTATCTCCCCGATTTGTTCTCGGTCTGCCCTCTGCAGAAGGGCAATATCTTTCCGGGAGACTATGGGGCCATAGGCGCCGAATCCAAGGCTTGGATCAACGCGTTTAATGCCCTGACAGAAAGACAGCGCAACATTTTCAACAGGACGAACAGCGAGTTACTGTCGGCAAGAGCGTTTCCCTACGCTTCTGAGGAGAGATTCAGAACATGCTGCGATTGCCTCAATCTTCTCTGGATGATTGACGAAATCAGTGACGATCAGGATGGGCTTGGTGCAAGAAACACAGGGGATGTCTTCATCAATTGCTTGAAGGACCCAGAGTACAAGGACAACTCGCCTCTCGCTCAGCTCACAAAAGAGTGAGGATTATTTATTGCCTCTTCCGATAACTGCTCAGGCTTCCGTAGCTTCCGTAAGCGTTTCTACGAGAAGCTGCGGCCACGCTCAGCCAAGCGGTTCATCCAGCATATCGAAGACTACATCGACGCATTTGTCTTGGAAGCACACCTTCGCGAAAGGGGCGATATTCTCGATTTCGCATCGTACCCCGCTCTGCGGCGAAACAATAGCGCAAACCACATTTCGTTCGACTTCGTGGCATTTGGACTCGACCTTGACTTGCCCGACGAGCTATTTGATGATCCCGGGTTCTTAAAGGTGTATTATTCTGCGGGCGACGTTATTTGGTGGTCCAATGTTTGTACCTTGGCAACGAGTACGGGCTTCGCATATTGACTAGCACGACATCCAGGACGTGTACTCGTTCAAGATGGAACACAACAAAGGTCATGGTGGGAGCAATATCGTGACGATATTGATGCACGAGCGGGGAATGGATCTACAGACGGCAGCCAACTTTGTTGGGGAAGAATGCAAGAAGCTGATGGATGCCTACTTCGAGGAACGCAAGAATATGAGGTCGTGGGGGAGGGAGTTGGATGCTGACCTGGAACGCTACTTTGACGGACTTGGACAATGGGTAATTGCGAACATGGAGTGGTCCTTCGAAACCAAGAGGTATTTTGGGGAAGCGTTCGAAGAAGTGCAGAAGACGCGCCTTGTCAAGCTGTAGCCTATTACCGTACTAGGCCGATGATCACTCGACCATCCCTCGGTACTTTTGTTGGTCGTGGCACAACTGGGTCTCTAATACTAATAGATACAATCAATATCGTTTCTGCACGACAAAACCCTCCCCCACTACCGTGGGAGTCGGGGAACTCTCCTGCCCCGAGCAGAGGTAATGTCGATATTGAACGACATTCATCACGCAGGGTAGATCTACTGTAGGCTACTCAAAACTTGAGGGGCGCATCATACATCAATGGGTCTGGTGTCCTGTTATTGCAATAAGCGCGCGTAAGTTGGAACTGGTGACATGGATAACCTTACCCATCACGTGAGTTCCCCACCGCCTACGTCGTCTTCGGAGCACCGGGCGCCCGTGGGGGTGGGGGGATAACGCGTTACGATAGGACCGGGCAACTACTGCCTCGTGAAATGGTGAGTAAAACATACGATATTGCTTGAGGGGTGTAGAGAGAACAATTGTTGCACTTGGTAGGCAGAGATGGCAGGCGTGAAAGGAATGAATGAAAATCAAACAGGTATGGATGAGGAGACGGTGGAGTGAGCTGATTTGCGTTGTACATGACCACGACCGAACACCATAATAACAACCAAGGAGGGGACTGAGGGCGTGTTGCAGACAGATGGATGAAGATGATGATGGCGTGGGGAGTAACCGGCGCAAAGGGGTGGTCTACAGAGTGAAATAGATATCCTGTGGTAATCTGAGCTACAGTTCTTCTGGAACATTGATAGAAAAGTACGGATGGTGCAGGGCTTCCCGCACAGCTATCCGTTGGGCGGGATCAAAAGCAAGCAATCGCCGCACGAGATCCAAAAAATGTTTGTTGATCTGGTCGCTGGGTGGTATAACATCCTGAGAGCAAATGGAAATTGAGCGAATGGCGACAGGATGCGTAAATGAAGACATTACCACGAGTGACTTGGTTGCGCGAACATCCTTCTTGCTTTGCCGCGAGGCCTTGGGCTTAGGCCAGTCAAGCCGTGAACCATCCTTAAAAAACTCGGGCTTCGACCGCGCCCCTGCACGCGCAAAGCGATCGGGCATCTTTCCCATAACCGCTTCCATCATAGCTAGGTGCTCGAGATTATCGTGAGTTTGATAGAGTGCAACGCCGGTATAAAATTCGACGAGAATGCATCCCAATGAGTATGCATCACACGGGTATGACCACCCTAAACCTATGCAACAGAGCCCACGTAAGCAGGATGAACTTCGCGAACAAAAGAAGCGCACCAAGGATGATTTCCGGTGCTCGATAGTGACGCGTCGAGACAACCGTTGAGTGATACTCTTCCTCGAACGTCGCAGAACCAAAATCTATGAGGCGAATATCCGTGGATTGGAGTATCCGTTTCGTCCGTGGTGGAGCATTCCGCTATGAATGGAAATCTTATTACATCTAATTGTGCGCCGAAGCGGCAGCCACTCGCCTTTCCAGGCACGGGCACAACAGTAAGCCTGTAATTGTTGTGCACAAGTAAGATATTCTCCGGTTTCAGATCTGTATGAATCAAGTGGAGATCATGCAGGACTAGAACAGCACACGCGACGTGAGTTATATCCAGATGCAGCAAGGCAACGACATACAAGCAACACTTCCAAGCAATTGCTTGGCGAAGGATTGTATGTGATTCCGGGGGAACGGGGCAAATTCGTTCTCCTTCAAAAAGTCATAGACACACATGCCCAACAATTCCGAAACTAGGCATATGTGGTTTCGGTGGTCAAACCAGTGGAGTAAATGGATGCATTTACTAGAGAAATGCAATTAAATGTCAGCATTCTGCAACCGCTGCTGAACACGCAGACCAACTGGACGTTTGCGGGGTCTCTTTCCTTGAGCTTCTGGAGGACACGTATCTCGATCTTGCTCGCATCACGGTACTTGGGGATAGCACGGATGATCTTTATCGCTACTCGGTTCTGTGTTTGAATGTCGACTGCTTCTACCACTTTTCCGAAGGTTCCTTGACCAAGAAGGCGAACCGTGCGATCTGAAAGTGATGGGTGGTCAAAATGTGGAAATAATGCAAAAGGATGCCGATTTACAACGATTATAAATTATGTCGTCTGGGACAATAATGTAATGGCCTTCCTTGTCATCACAAGGAACGACGTCGTTTGATGGCTGATGATGAATTAATGTACAGTTGGTGGCAGACTGAATGTAAGCAATATGTTACGTACGTCTGCCGTGGCAGGCCCGCTGCCGCTGGCCCAGGACTTGGAGGAGAGTGCGGCGACCTGTTGTTGAAGGCCAGTAGTGACCTTCTTGACAATGGTCCCACGGGGGTCGTCGGCCTGATCTCGCTTGCGCTTCTTTGGCGCTGGTGCCACTAGCACTGCCGAAGAAGTGCTGGCAGACATGGCCTGTGCCTCTGCGGCGGCACGGGCTCTGGTCCTGATTGGAGCTGAGTAGGGGGGAGGTTGATAGGAAGCGGAGTAGGCATTGGTGTGAGTTGTTGCGGGAGATATGGTGGATGGAGGGGTGTCTTCAATAACGATTACCTCACGCACATGGCCTTGGTTGTCGATTTCTTGGACTTCACTGTAGCTGACGGTGTACTGGTGGGCTCTCTTTCGCTTGCGGGAGACAACCGGGGGGGTGGGCATCATTGTGGGACCCGGGCGGGGCTGGGTGAGTGATGGGGGGTGATACTGGTCTAGAAGCGAAGGGAGAGGTTGGCGATGTATGACGGCCTGCATTTCGTGGAGGAGGAGGTGGTGGTAGGGGACGAAGGAGCAAGAGTAGGGAAAGGGAGGGGAGCGAGATTGAAAGCCAGCAAGCCGGCTCGACTTGTCTGGCCTCTGAGAACGCAACACACAGGATCAAGTACTGTTGTCCCTTGTTTTGCCACAGACACGGACCACCACAAAAAATATCTCGCAGCGCAAAAAGTATCCCTGTGGACTCGGTCGCGTGGGAGAGAGCCTCCGTGGGGGTCCACTGGGCAGCTCGCGGAATAACCCAACCGCAGCTCGCCATCCGGAGCAACGTGTTTTTGTCCCGGATCCTGTGCAAATTTGTGAGCCGGTGCACCAGAAATGGAAGCCTCTGCCGATTTTTCGTAATGAATCGTGACCAGCCGTTCCCTGTTCGCTCGTCACGCGGGACGGTCACGGAAGAGTGTTGCTCGCTGTACTCGTCGACGAGCCCGCCCAGTCGCTCCCTCGAGCTCGTCGTGCTCCGCGGCCCCCAGCATCACCAGAATGCGTGGCCTCCCCTTTCCCAGCAACGCACTCTTCGACCGTGAAGCAGCGAGCGAACACGGAACGCCCTTCAGCAACGCAGACGACATTCCAATTGATCCTGCCCTCGCAGGCGATTCAGCCATCGACCCAGCCATAGCCGGTCACATAGATACACATTCAGAGGGTTCTCAGCAGGTGAGCTTCGTCCGTTACGCATATCTATCACTCCTAGTTGGCGCCGAACGCGTCGCGTGTTGCAATTAGCTTCAGACGTGGTTACAGAGTGCAGTGCTCATCAAATCGTCAATAGCTATATCCCATCATCGTCCACGATGAATTTGCGCCTCCACGCAAGAGGCATTACTCTCAAGAACCGTTGCAGTACGACCAGGGGCCTCAAGGTGATCCGTTCGCGCCTCAGCCACCCGCGGCTTATCTGCCGATCCCCGAAACGGAGCTTCCACGGGTCACGAAACCCCACAAACGAAAGAGAAAACCTAGACGTGAAGAGGAATGCGGCTTTTGCCAGGGCAACGATTCCAAGAACAAGCAAGGCGAGCCGGAGGCCATGGTTTCCTGTGCAGTGTGCGGCCGGAGTGGTGCGTCTCGTCATGTCATGCTGAGCCTTGCGGAGAGTTCTATTAACTGTTTTTCCCAGGGCATCCAAGCTGCATGGAGCTTGGTGAGGTCGCCGAGGTAGTTCGATCCTACCCTTGGAAATGTATCGAATGCAAGATCTGCGAGATTTGCCAAGAAAAGGGCGACGATGTAAGAGAGTCCACCCAATCTATGTACTATTAGTTCATATCTCAAAAGGCCAGGATATTGTTTTGTGACTTTTGCGATCGAGGTATATCACATGTTGTACCGCGCTGCTCGTCTGTTCACATTTCCTCCTTATAGGTTGGCACATGGATTGTCTAAGACCTCCGCTAGAGGAAGAACCACCAGGTCAATGGCACTGTCCTCTATGCCCACCACTCGACGTACTCCCTCCCGATCCTGATTCCACTCTGGCCCAGCACGACGCTTTTCCCTTGGCAGGACTGAACTGCCCCACTGGCAAATCTGATCCAGACGGGTCAACCAGTGACCCACTGGGGGTGGACCCTGAAATGGACATCCAGGTCGACGATTCATCCACTGACAATTCCACCGATTCGGACTCGGACTCGGACGAAACGGTGAGCGCTCCCGCGGCGCGCCGTCCCCAATCAGTCAAGAAGAGACCCGCTAAGCGCGCAACAGAGACGCAGACTCCGCGTCCCGCAAAACGCATGCGCCTCAAGGTGCGCTCTCCTCCCCCACCGTTGATTGTGCGGTTGCGGCTCCCTCCGAAGGGTAAGGGCAAGGAGCGTGAGGACGATATGGAGCACAATATCTTTGAGGACCTTTTACCACCAGCAGAGAGGGATACTTCGAAGACGAGTATTGATGGCTTCGATAGAGCAAGGTTTGAGAAGAGCAGGCTTGCTGCTGAGGTGTGTAGTTGACGTATGGACTCCGGCATCGTTGGTTGATCTCTTATCTAGGAGAAACTATATCCGGCTCCGGTTCCACCACCTTCCGCTGCCGAAAACCCAGATGCGCCGATAGCCGGTCCATCCTCGCGCCCCCTTCGCTCCGCCACCCTCCATCAATTATCCATACCTCCTTCACTGCCACCCGTATCTCCGGTCCCATCCACCCCAAGTCTTGTCCCACCCACACCAGGGACCTTTTCCCAAACCCCCAACACCCCAACCGTCCCTGACGGACAGTCGACGTTACGTATACGTACCATCCGTTTCGGGCCCTTTGACATTCATCCTTGGTACGATGCCCCGTTCCCGGAAGAGTATGCAAATATACCAGACGGGCGACTGTGGATATGCGAGTTTTGTTTGAAGTACATGCGAAGCCGCTTTGCATTTGGTCGACACCGAGTGAGCTCTTGTATGAATGCGGAGTACACCTTGTAGCTGACCGGTGATGCAGTTGAAATGCAAAGCTCGTCATCCGCCGGGTGATGAGATCTACCGTGACAGTTCAATTTCTATATTCGAGGTGGACGGACGCAAGAACAAAATATACTGCCAGAACCTCTGCCTCCTATCCAAAATGTTCCTTGACCATAAATCTCTTTTCTATGATGTTGAACCGTTTCTTTTCTACGTCATGACGGAGATCGATGACATCGGGGCTCATTTCGTTGGGTACTTTAGCAAGGAGAAATGTTCACCGAAACAATACAACGTGAGTTGTATTATGACACTTCCGGTACGACAACGACAAGGCTGGGGAAATTATCTCATCGATTTCAGTATGTTTGATATCCCTGGATGGTATTGACATGTTAACCGAATACCTGCCTAGGCTACCTATTGTCGAAGAAAGAGCAGCGTGCAGGCTCCCCTGAAAAACCTCTTTCTGGACTGGGTGCTCTTGGCTACAAGAACTACTGGACGCTTGCACTTATGCGTTACCTCAGATCAGCCCCTCCGAAACCGACCCTTGAAGGTCAGTTTATCTTTCCTTCGCTCATGGGTTGACTCTCCCTCACACCAAGTGCCTTGTGTACCACCAAATAGATATTAGTAGAGCCACGTCTATGACCGTCGAGGACGTTTTTACCGTCCTCGTGCAGCAAGACATGATCACAGTGGATACCGCGTTCCCAAATTCCGCTCGTCCATCACCAGGGCAGTCAATCAAGTTCCTGCGTGGTCGCAAAAACGGTATTGCGCGGAGGCACTTGCAAAGACCCAATCCACAAAAGCAAACAGAAGGGGGAGGAAACAGGTCTAATACGCCATTCGTCGCTCCCGCGCACTACGAAATCTCTTGGGACGAGGACAAGGTGGAACGTTGGCTAGAGACCTGGGAAAGGAAAGGATACCTGAGGCTTAAGCCCGAGAAGCTGAAATGGACACCGTTCGTGTTATCTCGCACTAAAGCGGGTGTGGAGCTCCTTCAGGCTGAGGCGGGCTTAGTTTTCGGTGCCATAGTCCACACCAGTACGCCCCGGAGTCCCATGGACGGCGGGACGCCTATGCTGGATATTGGCAATCGGGCCAAGTCTTTGGGTTCTGGACAAAGCCCGTCGAACGAGCCGAACGAACAAGCTGTGGTTGTTCGTGATGCAGCCGAGGTGACTGCAGCCCACCTCTTTGATGACCTTCTCCCCGAGAAAATGGCCACCCCAAAGCAGCAATTGAGAGACACGCCGAGGGACGCCAGCCCCGACCCCACTGCAATGTCCATCCGGTCAGCTTCTGCGCAAGCAGTTCTGGGCGGTGACTCTGGACCCAACGGAGAAAGCAGCGATGCGCTGCTTGCTGGTGCCAGCAACGATGTGCAGAGGATTGAAGCCGTCACTCCCACTGTACCAATCAAGCGTCGCCGTGGCCGGCCCCCTAGAGTCCAATCGCCTAACAAAGCTCCTGTTGTACCCCAGCCCTTTTCGACTGAGTCTGGACTGACGTCGCCCCCCAAACCAACATCGCCTTGGAAGCGCAGGAAACTCGATTCGCCCACTCCTGAGGATCTGCGTCCATCCATGGATCTTGCCTATACTGAGGGGCACGATGGCCGTGCTGATCAACCAGTCGACCATCATCCCTTGGTTGTCAATGGAGAAGGCCATACCACGAACGGAGTCTGTCGTGGTTCAATACGACGTTCGCCAGATACGAGCCTTGCCGTCGGGACTACGGAGGCCGAGGAGTCCGAGCAAAGAGATGACATCGCGCAACGGGAATGTGCTGACGTGAAATCCGAAGATCTGGGAACTCCCCTCACAGGATTGACCAGCCGGCACAGTGTTCCGAGTGATGATACCGTATTCGTGGCAGAAGGTGTTAATGGCTCCGTGGTTTGCAGCAAGATTTCAGGGGAAGGGGAGGGGGCTTCACAGTCACGAGGCAGAGGTGCCACAGAAGATGCTGTTGCCTTGCGAGTGGTGGTCGAGGAGGACTCGGACTTGGATGCCGAGGGAGAGCCGGACGACGAGATATGAGGTGTATTCATACGGGTTTTTCTAATTGTTTATGCATTTAGTTACACGCTTTTATTGTTTTTTTTTCCCTAATGCGATACGAGCCGGGGCGTCTCTATAGTTGTTTGTTTGGCTTTGGAACCAAACAGGCTAGCAGCACTGCAAACGAGCCACAGCCTCAAGTGCGAGCGGTTCACGTCCGGTTCATCGTGGTTCAACAGGAGAGCCAAGCTGACCATGGACAACTCCCAGCCCCATGGGTAAGTACCTCTCACAACACACTTGCTCGTCGTCCAGTTCATCTACGCACGACACCATTCCAAGTGCCATGGCTCATTGTATTTTCAACCACACGCAGTGACCCAGGCATGGCCTTTGGCCACCTACAACGTGATCCCAATGTCAGCAACGTTTCGGTGAGGATTACCCCACTTTGCCTCTCTGTTGTAGCCTCATCGATGGATCCGTTGCAGAGCCTCAACCAAGCGCTGGGATCTCATCTTACCCCCACGCTCAGTGCGCGGTCGACTTTTCACGATGGTACATTCAGGATGACGGATTCGCCACCGACCATCATCGACTCAAATGGTAGCGGTGCACGGCCCCCTCAGCCTGTCGCAGGTCCTTCGCGTTCCCCCATACACGAATATACTATTCCTTTGACCAACGATAGTCCGGCTACGAATGTACTGAAGCGCAAGCACACTGACGGCGCCAATGCGATGCCAAACAGCCAACTGGGGAAACGACGACGAGAAGGGCAAGACGTGGCAGAGTTTGATAGTGATTCTGTCCATGGTTCGAAGCATTGGACCGAGGAAGAAAAAACCAAGTTGTTCAATTGGCTCATGGACCCGGGTGAAGACGAACATTGGAATTCTCTTCGTTCAACGAAAAACTCGTGCTTCCGAGAGGTATGTGTTGGTGGTTGGCGAAACTCCATTCGTTCATGGTCGACTTTAGTGTGCCATGGAAGTTTTTGGGGGGAAGAAAACATACCAAGCTCTCAAGGGTTGCTACGAGCGCAACTTTAACCTGTTCAAACAGATTTATACTTTTGAGGCATATCATGCGCCATCCGGCAATGGACCCCTAGGCCTGATTATTGAGGGGGACAGACTACGAGAATATGAGCGCCGAGTTCAGCTAGCCCGGAAGGGTGGCTGTGATGTTGGAAATCTTAATGCAAGAACTATAGACCACTGGCACCGAAGTGGCTGGTACAATCTATTTTACCGCAGGTGGGCCACAGTCAGTCAACCATCCATCAACTAAACAACGTCGCTTCAAAGATGGAACGGTGACCCGGCAATTACCCGCCCTCCCACCCGGCACAATACAAATGGCGTACCCGGTGGTGTGGGAGGCGCA
Source organism: Xerocomellus amylosporus (assembly GCA_038090735.1). Lineage (NCBI taxonomy): Eukaryota > Fungi > Basidiomycota > Agaricomycetes > Boletales > Boletaceae > Xerocomellus > Xerocomellus amylosporus. The sequence continues at coordinate 16,461 of JBBPNE010000160.1, read as the reverse complement.
GTCAACAGCGATGAAGTTGAAGACGAAGAGAATTCATTGGACGTATCAGATTCTCCACACGCAGCACCACCGCAAGTTGCTCATACACCGCCCTACTCTCAGCCCGTGAATCCCCAACCCTCTGCTGTTTTAGACCACCTTGCTATGGAAGCAGGACCGTCAAGCTCACCTAGTCGACCCATGGTTTCAGGACAAAGGCTTGCGTCGCCTCAACCAGAACAATCACACCTTCATTTCTCCGTCCCACAGAACCTGATGGCAGCTTGTCTCCAGTTGCTTCAAGCACAGGTTCAACACAGCAAACTCAAAATCGATTACCTGCGGCGACGTGAGGAACGAGAAGAAAAAGAAAGTTCAGCGCGTCAGGAGCTGGAACGCCGCCGATTCGAAAGGGAGCAAGCGGATCGGGAGAGTAACAAAGAATCTGGAATGAAGCAACGGGCTCAGCTCGCCATGGAGCTGTTGGGCAATCCGGTAGTGGATGCGTCTGTGCGGCAGGCAGCAGTGGACTATCTGAAGAAACTCCTTGCCACCGATTGAGCTGGTTCGGCTTGTGAGAATGGTGTAATATTGGCTTGATGGTTGTGTCTTCACGCGGATGATCATTGTACATTCAGCATGTTTTGTATTCACTTGATGTCCACTACCTAGTACAGTAGCGAGTAATGCCACTTTGTAGATAGTCTATTACCATCCCGTCTAAATTTACCTCCACGCACTTTTCCATCCATCACACTGCATTTGCAGGTTATGCAGCCAGAATGTTTTGAAATACAGAAGTAGTCGTTACTGACTTCACATGCAGTTCTACATAATCATGCCGTCAGAATGCAAGTTCGAGCTCTGCTGCACCCTAGTCAAACGGCGGTGAACGAGTCTACGACAATTCGACAATTAGACACAGGACTGGACAGATTTACACGAACATACCGCTGAAACAGATCCAATGGGCCATTGCTCTCCCGTTCTGTATTATTGATTTCCTGTTCGCCAGGGATAGTGACTGGCGTTATAGGTATCCAGCAACTCAGTGGGCTTATGCCCTCTTCGTAACTTGCATGAGAAACGTAAAGTAGGAGTCCATCTGATGTTACATGCACCGGCACGGTTGTCAGTCCACCGTGGTCAGCCCCCGTATCGATCGGCATCGAAGAATCCGAGGAGGGCAGAAATTGGAATGGCGTTGAAGTTGGGATATCGACGAAGATCTCCCGCGTTGAACGAGCAAGGGGTACGATACAGGAGTGTAGCATGGGGAGAGTTGTGTCTGTGTAGTAAGGAATAGGAATGAACGATGTCGGATATTGAAAATTGTAAGAACTCGGTTGCGAAACCGGTTGTTGAGCCGCAGTGGAGCCAGTGAACGAGAACACAGCCGAAGGTGGTGCAAATTTTGGCAGTTCAGCAAGTCGAGTGTCCCGCCACCAAAACCTGTGGATTCAATTAGTGTGAGATGATCGTCAGTGAACCGCAGAGTACCTGAAAGGGGTTTCACAGTCTGCGATGTCCTGACCTTTCCACTTGATGACATCGAGGACGTGTAAAATCCCGTTCGTTCTCCAATTGCCGTCGAGAATACAGTCCAATACTGTTAGTGGAGGAAGCGAAGACGGAAAGCGAGGAAGTAGCATTTTCCCCAGGAGACGAGACCGAAGAGTGGTATTTGGTGCTGCAGAATGATTCAATCAGCGGCATTATTCTGAATTGGGAACGAATATTGGCACATATTCCTATGACTCCCGACATTGACTGGTGAGTGATTGCTAGACATCGCTTTCCCGTTGGTACGGGTGCCACTGCAACCCAACTTCTCTCAAGATCTGAAGGAAGGCCATCGCCTGCGTCGTTCGAGTTGTCGCCCCAAAGGTTAGGTTCCTCTTTCATCTCCAATAGTTCCGCGTACATGCACTTGTTTGCCCACTTGCTAGGTTTCTTTGCCCGCTTCCGTTTGTTTTTGTTACGCTTCTTTTTCAGATGGCTGCCATCATCTGTCCTGGGTGCGATAAGAGTGCCAGATACGTCTGATGTGCCTGCAAGGGATGCGTAATCTGCTATTCCTTCTCTTATCACTTGAGGTTCTTCGTCGATGTCCTCATCACCTTCGTCGTCAGATGCCCCGAGACTCAAATGCGCGAATGCATCAAGCTGTCTGGATGAATCGAATTTCTGAGCCCTCCGCTACACCAAACAGCCATGGTATGAGAGATCGGTACGCTGATGGGCTCGACGTAACTTCACGCACCCGCCTTTGTTCTTCTAGAACCTATATAGTGCAGCCATTACTGTTAGCTCGGATGAAGGAACACAGCTGGAACATAACGGTTGACCTTTTCGCGTCGAGCCTCTTGTGACACCAACTTGTCGGTGAGCGTAGTGGGTGGGGCTTTGTATGTCGATCTCCTGTCAGTTTGCGAGAACATGGTTCTACTTGATGAGATTAATCGATCGTTGATGGACTTGATGAACCATTAAAGTTGATTGTGCCGCAAGTTGCGCAACCGCCGAAGCCACCGCCAAACACGATGATGATTGGGGCAACGATATGCCAGTGTCTGCATCATATGCACATGCCATTGGTTCAGGTTCAACTTAAGGAGCCTGACTCATGTTATCCACCGATATCATTCGCTGAGTTTGGCCCACATTGCATCCATATGTCCAGCTGGCGTTCGTAGTCGTACGTAGACTATAGTGGGGAGTACAAGATAATCACGATATATATGGTCCAGGCTACAAACATCATGGTTCAGGTTCCTTCATCGCTTCAGCCTGCGCGGCATTAAATTTTTGATACACAGATCGAAGTTTCCTCTCTTGGTATGTACAAGTTCCCGGCTCCCACTTAGCTCTAAGAATTCACTTCCAGGATCTGTATAGTATGGCGGAGGTTCCTCAGCCGAGCAAAGTTGGAGTGTCAAAAGTAAGCCTACTGGCAGTCATGTCGTCCTAGTTCCAAGTACTAAAGCATCGAAATAAAGACCAAGGCAAAAGTCAGGTACCTGAAGCGCAAAAAAAATCGGAGAAAGGCACGGAAATCCTCAGCACCTCGGAAACCCGAAGATGCTCTCCAAGCAAGTTCAGGATCTGAAGAGGACGGGGAGCACGACGATGAAGAAGGGATTGCAGATGAGGTCGATGGGGATGGCACAAGTGAAGAGAGTGTGATCGCCTTGGAACAATCCGTCCAGCCCTCCAAGAAAAGGCGAAGAGTGATCGGGGAGGGGCCAAATTCGTATGTCGGCGCCCCCGGAGAAATACGCGACTCGGAAAACAAGGAACTTCCTGGCATCCGGAGACCTCTCGCAGTCCCAACAGGCACTCTACCCTCATTTCCTTTGCCAACGGGACCCATTGCACCACCCAAGTCCGTGCTCGCTATGCAAGGGATCGACAAGGCTCTTATACACGCAGAAGTTATCAACCCTGACGCTGTAATGCCTCTCTCAACAGCCGAACAAGACGATGGCAGCGGTCTCGGATTAAAGACACGGAGACGTTTGCTTGACCTTGGTATTAGTGAACTTTTTGCTGGTCAGGGACTGATTACACGGGCTCCGGCTTCAAGTGCTGACGATATGACCTGCAGTACAGACCACTCTGTTACCTTTCCTCATCCGCCACAGTTGGTCGCTGTATACACCGCACTCTTCCCCTCAGGATGTGTGTGTTTCCGCGCCAACGGGGAGTGGGAAAACACTTGCATATGTCCTTCCTATACTCGAGGTGAGCTCCAGTGTTATCAATGTTGCTTGGAATTACTGATGCTCGAGATGCTCAGGTTTTATCAAACAGAATTGTCACCAGACTGCGTGCCTTGATTGTCCTGCCCACTCGGGACCTCGTCACGCAGGTCAGAGAAACATTTGAAGCTGTCGGTAAAGGACGTGGCTTAAAAGTAGTTTATATCTGAGTATATCTATATCGCGATCATTGCCTTTCTAATTATATTTGCTAGATTGGCACCGCGACAGGCCAACACTCATTTGCCCACGAACAAGCACAATTGGTCTCCGAGACTGATACTGGGTAGATTTTCCTTGCTGTTGGAGCGATGTTAACTGACCCCAATCTGTTTTCGAGGTTGCTGGGGGGTTCCAGCAAAGTGGATGTCTTGATATGCACCCCAGGTCGGTTAATGGATCATCTCCATGGAACGCCCAACCTTTCGTTACAACACCTTCGTTTCTTGGTACGAGCATACTGATGGTTGCTACGTATATTTCTCAATACAACGTACTTAGGTGATTGATGAAGCTGATCGCTTGCTCTCTCAATCATTCCAAGATTGGCTTGCTCAGGTGCTCACCGCGATCCATTGGAGACCGGAAAGTCTTTCCCCGGCAAGCAAATTGTCATCGAAAGATACATGTCTCCCACCAATTTGCGACTCTCTCGCACCTGCTTGCTTAGATTATGAGCATCGTGGTTGTCAAGCTGACGTTGGTGAGCGAAGAAGATTTTCATGCCAAAAACTCTTGTTTTCTGCTACACTCACCCGAGATCCCGGAAAACTCGCGTCTCTTGGTCTGCGGGACCCGAAGTATTTCGTCGTCCAAAGTCAAATCGAAGGTGAATCTGATGGTGCACCGTCACACCTCGTTTCTGAACGATTTGCTATGCCAACCACCCTGACGGTGAGTCTTGCTTGCTTGATGTTTATTTTTGGTTAATCCCCATAGGTTAGGAACATATGGTTGTTTGCGAACCATCGCAAAAACCACTCATGTTGCTCCATCTTCTCCACAAGCACAATATTCGCAACGCTTTAATTTTCACCAAATCATCGGAATCCACGGCCCGCCTTGTCTTCGTGCTCGAGCGCTTTGAAGAGCTGAGAACGTCGGAACGTGCTCGCGTTACGGTTCGCTCGTACTCGAGTGACCTCCCCGCAGGTGAACGAAAAACAATTCTGGAGAAATTCAAAGCACAGGAGGTTCATGTGTAAGCTCTGCGCCACCCATGTGATGGTAATCTCACCACGTCGACGACTAGTCTGATTTGTTCTGATTTAATCTCGAGAGGGATTGACATTAGCCATGTCTCTCATGTTGTGAGCTATGATACGCCAGTTGATATGAGGAAGTATGTCCACCGTGTTGGGCGGACTGCTCGAGCTGGACGGGACGGTGATGCGTGGACATTGGTGGAAGAACAGGAGGTGAGTGGCCAAACATATTATTCGCGGGATCACGGCACTAAACCAAACCTCTATAGGCGCGATACTTCAAGGCAATGCTGAAAGTGCATGATCATCTACAGATGGTGAAGAGGATCAAGGTTCCTCGGAGTGAAATCCAGCCCCTCTTGGAAAACTATCAGGTAAAGTCCAAAGTTACAGATCGTTCGATTGGGAAGGCCGATGATTGTTCTTCCAGGCGGCACTGCAGAAATTAAGAGAAGCGTATACCCGATAGCATTTAGTATCATTCAACGCAAGTAATGCCGATGCTGTAGTCGTTTATGATGTTATGGGAGCTTGCTTAGTAGTTGTCAGTTCGGGTCTTGGAGCTACCCAGCTGACCAGATGTTCAATTCACCTTTGTGTGGGCTCCGGGGATTGCCAGCAGATGAGTCCATTCGCTTCTGGCAGCACCAGCCCCAAGCAGCCCTGAAGCGGAACGCCTCTGAACTCCAACTTTGATACCTGAATTCAAGGAGTCAACAGTAATGCGGCATTATGGCACTTTGTCGGGGGCGAGGAGAGGGGCCCGGCTTTTTTTCTTTCTCTCTGTCGCTCATCGATATGTCTCATTTAGAGCACAAGTTTGAGACAAACACTATCGCAGAGGAGCTTGACGGATCAAAGACAGATGGACTCCCTGAGCGAGCGACCATCCTCCGCAGGTGCCGTGGTCCACTAGCACTGCCCACCATCATCGTCCACCGTTCAACTGACGATATTCTAGGTTCTTTTCCATCAAGAATCCCAACCCTCCTCCCCCTCAGGCCTCCATCCATGACGCAGTCCTCACACCCGAGGCGTCAGACTTGTACAAACTCCCAGACCAACACTCCTCGACTCGAGTTGCAAATGCTATCATCACACCCCTTGAACGCCGGCGCAACGAGGCAGCGTTATACAACGAGCGACTGCAAAACGATCATGTTGATCCGGGCATCAAGTCCGAGTCTGCCAGGTCTAACCTCGACCCCTTTGGTTTGTATGATGATGCCCGCCTTTGGGATGCGCTTAAGCGGGCGCACCTCGTCGACACAGATGGGAAATAGCCCCCTTCGCCTCAAACAACAATCCATGGCGACGCCCAGGTCGTTGTCAGTCGCTTCGACCTAGATACTCCAACCGACGGTGAAGGTAGTAACATGACAGTCGGCCAGGTGAGATTCTCACCTATTTTCGTCTTTTTTTGGTTGTTGATTTCTGCCCAGTAGTCACTGGTATCGCTAGCACGAGCTTTAGTCCATGAGACGAAGATCCTCATCCTCGATGAAGCGGCGCAGCAGTTCATGTTCTGTGCAGCATCCGTGGATTACGAGACCGATGAAAAGATCCAAAATACCATAATGACAGAATTCAAGGAGCGTACAATTCTTTGTATTAATCATATCCTAGGACCGTATCTGTGTCCTCGACGCTGGCACGATCGCTGTATGTATTCTTTGGCTTTTGCGTTGATGCGCTTGTTGAGGTAGAATAACTTGAATGAACTAGGAATTCGATACCCCAGGCTTGTTCAACACTCCGGACGGAATATTCCGGTGAATGTGCGATAGGTCTTCCATCTCACTTGAAGATATCCTCTCTGCATCGAAGCGGTCGCAAGTATGAGTCTAGAGGTAACTCTTGGTAGGGAGCTATAACCGCTCTGGGGATTCCTGTCTTGGTGGCGCAACGCACAATCGATAGCTAGCGTCGATGACATCTAACTTAGTGTTTATTTGGAATATCTTCCAGAGCTACCAGGTCCTTGACAGCTGCGACACCTTCAATAGAGATTTCAATACTGTAGTATTTTACGTCTCTCGAGCACCACTAAGTGCCCGCTTTTCATGGATTTGATGAGATAGGGATGTTAGACCCAGTTTGCGCAGTAGTCCTGGTTCTACAACTAGCGAGTCTCGACGACTCTTTGAGACTGACAGAGGCATATTGGCGTCTGACAACTGTCTAGATTAGTGCCAGACGCTCTCCATGGCGGGGCCCCATGGATGCCCACCACTTAGATGGTAGGCAGCAGTGAGACAATAAGGAAGTGACACGCGTGCCAGTGACTCACGCCATGGCGTCCCCTTCGGAGGAGGAAATCCAATCCATTTACCGTAGAGACTCATCATCGACGACTAGTATTCTTTGTATCGCCTCGCCTTGTTGCACTGTCGATGTGCCACTGAGTTCACAGCAATTTTGATCACTAAAATAGCCCCGAGGAACAACAAATTGACGACGTATATCTGGCTTGTCCGTTTGCAGGTCCCAGTGAATCGCTTAACCGATCATGTCCCAGCAAACGGAGATCGGCACTCTCGTCGTTGTTATATTGAAAGCTCGGCATCTCCACCAGCCCTCGTTTTACAAACAGAATCCCTATGCCCAGGCGTCCCTCTCTGGTCTGAAGAAACGAACCAAAGTCGATCCGAAGGGTGGCCAGCATCCAGTGTGGGACGACGAGCTCCGGTTTCCAGTTCTTACCGACGTCGGGAAAGACAAGGGGAACAGAGTTTTGGAGGTCTCCTGTTACAAAGATGAACAGCGAGGGGACGACGTGCTTTTGGGAAAGGGGACGGTGGACATTGAAGAAACGCTCAAAATCGGCGAGTTCGACAGTATGCAGTTGACCTCTCGGGCAAATGATTTCAGCTGACGAGGATTGTGTTGATATTTAGACTGGGTCCCTCTTGAGACTTCGGCGGGTGCTAGGGGAGAAGTTTATCTTGAGATGACTTTCTATGCAAATTCTCCGCCGCCTTTGATGCGTCGTCCTTCAAAACTTAACCCATCTGATCGACTTGCGCGGTCTGCTGCGTACTTTAAACAAGGTCGACAATCGACCCCAACATCGACTTCACCCTCTCCGCAGCCCAAACCTTCCCTTGTCATTGAGGAGAGAAACCCAAGTCAACCACCCCCAACTGCCGTGAGTCGTGTCCCATCGGCATTGATCCCCGCGCGCGGCCCCAAGAGCCAGGTATCCGGAAAATCACCATTAAATGGAGGTGCTACCTCCTTGGTGGCCGGAAAACACAAGGACGACTCACTTCCGCCACTTCCGGCTAGCGACCCGTCTGACGTTGGTTCTGGAAAGAACCCGGGTCTCCCTGCCGCCCTTCATCCAGGGGGACGCAACGGCCCAAGGCCCATGCTGCCACAGAAACGGAACCGGGTGATAAGCACGGGTCGTCCACCTCCCGAGATACTTCCTGAGCAGCTTCACAGGAGGACTCTAAGCGATACATCTGTCCTGGAACCACTACCACCCTCTTCGGCTCCGGTGCAAGCTTACTCTCCCGGAAAAACATTATTGACAGGGGCAAGGGTTCGTTCAGCACCCTCTATTGTTTTAGAGGAACATATTGGGGATTATCCCCCTCTGGCATTTCCTGCCCCATTCGCATCCACACCGGAGCCTACTCAGGAGTATGGGCCGCGAGGCGTCTATGTAGCCGGGGATGACAATTCTTTCATCTACGGACCTCCTAGCCAGGTCTACGTGCAGCCAAACTCGCAGGGTTACGGACCCGCTCCCACTCAAGGCTACCCGCGGACGTTTTCTCCGTCGCAACGCCCGATGCCTCTCCAGTCTCCCCACACACCACCTGGACATCCGATGCCACAACCTCTGTCCCCACCTCAAACGTATCCTCAGGTGCACAGTACCCAGCCTCAACAGAAACAAGCGCCGCCCCCGCACCTACCTTATTTACCGCCGCAGCAACAGCAATATCTACCACCGACCGAACAACAACAACAGTACCATCCTCAGCACCTTCCCTACACTCCGACTGTGCATCCTCCCAATGCTCCACAGCCATACCAACAGTACAACCATCCAGGCCTTGCCCCGAACAATAAACCCCCTGTTGCACCACCGCCACCACCACCACAACTGTACTCTCAGACCGTGAGTTCGCCCTTTTGCCACTATCAATGGCCCCGCCTCACTTGCACCCCTAGCCTCAACAAACTCAGCAATTGTACTTCGCAGTTCCTCCCCCTCCCCCACCAGTTCAGTCACAGACTCCCCAACCATATGCCCAGGCTCAGCCATATTTCTCACCCCCTCCAGCACCGCCGCCGCCCCCACCGTTGCATAGCCAAAGTGGGCAAGGCCCTTCCCCGGTCTCCGTTGCGCAGCCTTTGCAAACGTCAGTACCACCATCAGCGCCAAGTCGGGGTCTGATTCCTCCACCTACATCTCCGCTGCAAAGTGTTCCCCCTGTTACTCCTTTGCCTCAACCACCGACTATTATGCCGCTACCCTCTCAAGTAGTCCAAAGCACCGCACCTGCTTACAGCACAGAAGAAGTTATCAGACAGAGAGAAATAGACGGGAGACAGAATGAGGCAGGGCCTGTTGCGAAAGCAGGGACCGTGCTTCGGGAGGACGAGAGGGGGACTCTGGAAGACGTGACCGGAAATCAAACGGATGAGGGACAGAGACAGCTGGAGCGGTTCAAGGATACCGAGGAGCAAGGCGCGCGTGAAGAAAGAGAGCATAGGCAGCGGGTGGAGGAGGAAGATCAACGACGTGAAGAAGAGTTGAGGCGACAGGAGGAAGAACTGTGGAAGCGACAAGAAGTGGAACGCAAGAGGCGGGAGGAGGAGGAGCGCAAAAAACAAGAGGAAGAAGACCAAAGGAAACGAGAGGAGGAAGAGCGCAGGAGACGAGAGGAGGAGGAGCTCAGGAGAAGGGAAGAGGAAGAGCATAGAAGGAGGGAAGAGGAAGAACGCAGAAGAAGGGAGGAGGAAGAACGCAGGAGACGAGAGGAGGAAGAGCGCAGGAGGCAAGAGGAAGAACGAATCCAACGCGAACGTGAAGAGGCAGAGCGTCACCGCAAAGCTACTGAAGAGGAAGCCCGCCAAAGGCGTACACAGGTAGCAGAGGCCGAAAGGAGATGGCAAGAAGAGCTGGCTCGTATTCGAGCACGTGCTGAACAAGAAGCTGCCGACGCTGCCTTTGCGCGTGCTCATATGGAGGCAGAGGAAGCAGAGCGACAGAGACAAGAAGAGGCAGACCTTGAACTCGTGCGCCAAGCGCAAGAGGAGGCTGAACGAGAAGAGAGCCTTGCGCAAGAAAGGAGACGACAAGAAGAGGCGGATATGGAGGTCGCGAGGCGTGAACAGGCTCATGAAGAGAAGCTAGAAAAAAGAAGACAGGAAGAGGTTGATCGAGAGCTGGCGAGAAGGTTAGACATGGAGTTGAATTTGGGCACGGAATATGGCGGGGACCCGTCCCCGCAGAGGAGAGCGGCTGGGAGTGGACGACACTGACAGGGAGCCATCAGTCTTTACTATACCCATTAATTCTGTCATAAGTACTTGAAGCAGTCTTGAACCGACTGTCTTTGGAGATCGGACTACACTCGGACACTCGGACCTGTCAGGTGGGTCGCTGACAGACTCATCCTGCGCTCTAGTGATAGGGTGTATTATGAGAAACGGCGACTCTGGACTCGTACCCACTGTGCCTGACTTCACCCGACTCGGACTCGGACTCATACGAGCCATGACTTCAAACTGGTCAATACTTGACTGATAACACCATGACCGTGCCCCACCTCATTCTCAACGACGGCACACACCTTGGATCGCCTTCGGTACGGGTACCGCGTTTTTCGGACAGGATGTCACCAATGTTATACAACCCATCATCGAAAACGGCTTCACCCACTTGACTGCGCCCAGATGTACTCCAACGAGGAAAGTGCAGGGAAAGACATCTCCGCCTCCGGAAAGCCACGCTCAGACCAAACTCAACAATTTAGGCCCAGGATATACAGCTAAGACTGCCCTTTTAGGCTCTGGGATGGACCATGTATATCTATACCTGATCCACACGTCCAGAGCTCATGCTGGACGCCTTCAGCAGATGGAGGAGTGCAAGAAGGAGGGTTTGGCCACGTCCATCGGCATTTCCAACGGTCAAGGATTTAGAGGAAATTCTGAGCGTTGCAGCGGTCCCTCCAGCAGTGAACCAGGTGAAGACCATCTGCATCTCTACGAAAAACGACTTAAGCTGTTGTCATGAACCTGTTCGAGCCTCGATAGCTTTAAGTCCATCCATATGTGTGATAGTCCATTCAAGCAGTGATCGAGCTGCACAAGATCAACGATATCGTGATTCTTTGTACGGAGGTCTCTCCCCTTTTCAAAGCCCAAGGCGGCCCGCTCGGCTCGGTGGTCCACAAGATCCGCGCGAGACAAGCAACCAGAGGTAATCCAGTCACTGAAGGACAAGTCCTCAATAAATGATTGCAACAAAGGATTCTAGTGGTAACGTCAGTCGGCTATCCGCACAACGTTAGACTCACCAAGTACTTAGCTCAACTTCAAATAGCACATCGTCCTAGGCCGAGAGAATCAGGGAATACCTGGACGCCCACGGCGCCCCTGACTTGACCACCGAGGAACTACAGTTGGTAGACACTGCTGGGGCTCAACTTCACAAGAAATTCTTTTCGGCGGCGAGTAGTAGACTGTCCTGATCCACCGCTTACAGTAATCGGGTTGTTCTAAATGTTTAGTAGGAGCGGGTCAGAAATGAGAACACCGAATTCTCAGAACATGCGAGGTGGAGTTGCTATAAATGTGATACGACACAATAAAGAGGGACATATATGACAGCAAGCGCGTTGCTCGAGATATTGACCGACAATCCATGAACTTAACCTAAAAGAGCCTTGACGTATCTCAACAGTTCTCGACCCTGTATAAAACCCAACCTCAGTGACGCTCAAGAAACACATACTTCGATACTGACCCCATTGGTCTTCACACCGGCTACCATAGCCTCAACCCCTTTCAACTCCGCTGAGAATGCTTGACTGTCTACATCGTCACTGGGTAGAAACCGAGATAGACGTTGCCGCTGGCTGAGCTCGTAACGATGAACAACAGTCAGCACCGCTCGCCAACCCTCCATTGCATTCCCAAGCGAGTCCGCAGGCGAGTGCGGGAATGAAGGAACTACCGACGAACAGACAACGTAAGGACAGTAGGATCGATGTTCCTTCACTAGGTCAAACTCTTTCGGGTGTTCACGAGGTGCGGATGCAGAGTGCTCATCTTGTACTAATGGTGTTGTTGCCTTGCTCCCAGAATATCCCCAAAGGCCAACCCGCCGCTGACAGAGGACGCAATACACGAGTGAGGCATCTCGGGGAGAAGTAACGGTGGCAACGTTGCTGGACCACGGATTTTTCGTGTGCGAAGATGCCCTTGTGCGATCCGGCGATGCATTGAACTGGGAGATACTCATCCAGGGTGAAGCGGAGAGAGTTGGTGTGCTCGCCCGCTCTCGGAAGTGGCCCGAGACGGAGCTCGCACGCGAAAGCGACGGGGTCGGAGGCATAGAAATGGAAGGACCATATGACCCCGCGTGTGAAACAAACGAGGTTGTGCGACGGCGTTCACTACGTATCGCAGTTGGCGCTGGGATCCACCCAAAGAGGGCAACAACAACAGCAGTGTCCGAGGGGACTGCGGGATGCGTAGTCTCGTCGACGTCCACGGTGGAATCGTGTTCTGATACGCATCTTTCGGATGCCGTTACAGAAAAGACGGAATGTAGAGAAATCAGTTGCGAGGTGGTCTAAACTGCCTGATCAGGAATTGGCCTGTAAGAAGAGAAAGGAGTAAACACACGAGCGGATGCTTAACAGATACGTTGGCGAGTATGGGTTCCAGGGATAGCGCCGTCTCTCTCAATTCACGGACCATTGCAGTAGGCGTTTGGAGGGGTACCCGATAGACCGAGGCTAAGAAACGGAAATGTCAGGATCCCATGTTAAAATACAAACAAACGCTGCTAACGCTCGCACTGCCTTGCCTTCCAAGGACATCCATTCTTGTGCATTACTACGAGAGAAACGCGTTGTCTTTCGACCAATGCACCAGCTACAGACCGAAATCTCAGTGAGTTGACCGACGTTGAACCCACCCTCTTACCAGCGTCTTTATTCATACCCTGGCGGCCAGCAAGCACCCAAGATACGTCGCATATTCCACAGACGAGCCTGTCTTTTCCATCGTTGATCCAGCCGCACCTTGCCGCGGCCACGGCGTCGATTTGTGGTAGTTTGTTGGCGTATGTAGTGATTTTGTAAGTGGCGAGGCGAGAAAGGAAGGAATCCGTGGAAGAAGGTCTGTATTCAGACGCGGGGTGAGCTGGAGGCGTCGATGGATGGTTGAAGGGAACTTGTTTGAGCTGCGATGCAGATCGTGCAAGGATTGCAGCAAGGTGAGGCGCGCTTTTTGAGACGTCTATTGCGGGTATACTGCTGGAAGACGTGGATGGTGTTTTAGAGGTGTAACAGCTTTACTACGTCAAGGAACTAACTTGGACGAAGGTTGCGATCGTGCCTTCGGCGCCGCGTCGAACTTTGACAACGTGGAGTATACTGAGCGAGTCAGGTGGGGTCGTTTTGATGGTGTTGGTCTCTCAATGGTGGTTGTCAACGCCGATGAGGATACAACGTCCAGAGTGCGGATTGCATCTTCAAGCTTTCGCTATGAACAAATATTTTATGAGCGAACAACATGGCACAGAAGTGGTAGAATCCACGGCGGACCTTTGTTGTGCGTACTGAGGATATTGAAGACGGTGTGTTCGGCTCCATGGATGAAATGGGAGTTGGCAGGAGACTACCTTGCGTGGAAGTTCGAATAGAACCCTGTACTACCAGATGGGCCCTCAGAAGACCACAGCTCCTTTCTGTTTCACAAAATGGACGGGTCTAATGAATAGTCCCGCCAGACCCACGCTACCTTTGTCTGTTGTGAGGATGTCGTTGTCATGCTATTGATAGACGCCTGCAGGTACATACACTCGTTGTCGAGCCTTCACACCTACTATCCCTCGTAATTACGCGGACGAGTATGTAAACCAGACTTAGGATCAACCTGAACAGTCCAGAATTTCTCTGTGTCGTCTCGCTGGTCCCTATTAGCGCGATCAGCAGCGCTGCTTCGTCTCTTTGCTTACGACCACAACCAACACCTCGGCCCCCACCACAATGAGCGCGTGTAAATGGTGCGGGTGGATGTTGACAGTGCGGGACTGGTGTGTTTTCAATTTTTTCCCCCCTGAGAACGAGGCCGGCGGCAAGTTGTTGCTTCTGCGTCCTTTGCACTGTGTCAGCACTGTCAGGCGGCACCCGCAGCTCATCGATGCATCCATCCCCGGTCGCGGCACCCAGCTCAGTGCCCAACGCACCCCATCTCATCCCATCGGCGCGATACCCAACATGCCCGCGACGCGCGACGCGCCCCCCTGCCATCCCACAGGCACAACGCAGCCTGTCACCCGCCGCGCGTTTTGACGCGCCCCGAGCGCACCTCTAGTGCCTCGTCACCACCCGTGCGCTCACGAGCCACAGCTCCCAGACCCTTCTCACACACGTAACTGTGCTCAACCGACGATAAGAAGCGGCGCGCACCCGATGTTACATATGAAGTCCTCATCACCGTACTTGCCATCTCAACTGGTATGCCCCTCTGAGGACGTGTCAGAGCATTGTTCTCACTTCTCACATTCAGCATCGGACTTGGCATTGTTACAAGTATATTGCTCCCTTTTGCTACACAAGAGTACTACCTATCTACAGTCCTAACCTTCCCTCCGCAATATCCTGCCTGCTATTGAGACAAATTAGTGCCCACCATTCGCCATTGCACTTGACGTGATGTCAGTCACAAAATGACCTGATGGCATGACTCGATAACGTGCAGGACGAGGTGAGAGATGAGCACTTGAATGGGGAGGACAATGCTGATGGAGGAGAAAGAAAGGGATAGGGAATTCACAAGCAAGGTCATAGCTCGATAACGAGCAGGACGAGGTGAGTGATGGGCCCTTGAATGGGAAGATGATGCTGATAGAGAGGCAGGAAAGAAACGAGGAATTCGCAAACGACTCAGGCGGACAGCCGAACCATGGTCTGTGACTCGGGCCATTTCTTTGCAGGTGACTAGTCACACCGTCTCGTAAGGACCAAGTAACAACGGACCGCAAACTCACTTTGGCCGAGTTATCATGCTATGTAATCGCTTTAGTCTTTGGAACACGTTTGACGGTTTGATGATTACCACTTCTAGATAACAATTGGACATCGCATTAGGTTGGGCGGTCCATGTACACATTTACAGCTGTTTTCATATCAATGCGGAAAAGTAATGTTCTTTTTCCGCATCGATATGAAAATAGCTGTAAACCCCTGTCAAGTTGATCAGATGGTCTGGCGGGTATTAACGATCGAATGAGTTCTTTTGTCAACTGCTTTAAGGTAATCTCCGCTACTCTGCATAAATGTATACTTATATCGTACTTTATAACCAGATTGTTGGGACCGAGTACTGTTCGGCCACCGGGATGAAAGATGCCGCGTCGCTCTATCTGCCAGCGTCGCTCTTTGTGCTGGTCCACATGCCTCAAAGCTCTCGGGGGTTTCCTCATTTTCCATACTCAATACAGTAGGCAACTCATGGGTACCAGGGGAGCTCTGATAAGCGATCCGAAGAAGCCAGCCCGACGGTTCGAAACTCGCTGGATCGGAACTGTACCACGGCGACATCCAAAGAACGGGAGATATTCCCTGGTGACGCGGTCGACTCTTGCGGTTCTATGCGCATACGACTTGGATCCGACTGGCTATTTGGTAAGCAAGACGCACTAGTATAGTCCGAAGCGGCCTTGGAAATTTTTCCGGGGCCCGTCTCACTGTCGAGCTGTATGCGGCATCTTCATGACATCGAGCCCCCACTAGCCCCCCGCATCTACCTATATGTAGATGCTGCTTCTTCGGCGTAAACCTATGTCCCACTTCTCTTTGTTCTTTTCACATGTGCCTTGGGTTTATGCAGCGTTTTGCCTCTTCTCTTCGCTTTAACACCTTTTGAGAACTCCGCCCGCACTATATATGAACAGCGCGTGCAGAGAACTCCCCCTCACTGCTCCCTTTTACAGTGCTCAGGGTACGTACACAATTGGGCTCATCATTATCTTGCGCTTACATCTATCTAGTCTCTGCTTCATCAGGTAGATTGTACTGAATATCGTTGCTCGTTTACGGCGCTGAGACCTTTGTTTTATCAAGTTTATCGCAATGACCGGATGGAAACAAATCTCCGGTGGTCTCAAACGCATCTCTGCTGGATCGGTAACCAATGTCTGGGGAGTCAACGCTGCTGGTAACATCTATCGTTACACAGGCGATGACAACAAGCCCTGGACCCAGATCCCTGGTGCCCTTACAGATATTGGCGCGGCCGCTGATGGGACGGTTTGG
>JBBPNE010000159.1:0-42303 GCA_038090735.1 Xerocomellus amylosporus | reverse complement strand
TCGACTGCTAAAGGAGACAGTGCGCTGTACCGTAGATTTACTGCAGACGATGACTTCCGGAACAAATTCAAATGTTGAAACACAAGCAGTTCACACTCGCACTGACCCCGTCGGGATAACGCGCACTGAGATAGACGCTTGGTAGATTTAACCCAGACGGTCGCGTATACACGATTGCTGTGGTGTCTGACGTGTTTGCGGTTTTTAGCGTGGATCAAACGTGGATAGTAGGGAATTCAGGTTCTCGCCTTTGTCAAAGCCACCTCCTACGCTAAGGGGAAGACAGGGAATCACCTTTGTGGGGAGGTCATGGAAGCTCACATGGAAAATTTTGCCGATTCGATTCGATTCGAGACGACATTCTGGACATTGACAGGATCGCATGGCATGCCCGTCGCAGGTTCAGTGAACCTTCATATCTCGAGGTGGAAAGCGGCAGACCCATCGTGCGATCCGGAACAACGGCAGATGAGTGTGCAGTAAGAGAAGCAGTTGAATAGGTGTTAGTGCTGTAAGCCGGGTACCTACGGTCAACCGGCGTGTAATATCGCGCCGCATCACGATAATACGAAAGCTTTCCGTGTCATCGACTGAGCACTCGCCAGCGGTAACCAGACTCTCCAGACATCATACTGAGCGTGCGCAACTTGGACGTGCGTCAGACGGCTATCAGAAACAAACGTCGGGCCTCGCGACACCCAAATGTCATCGCGCCCATGCAAAGCGCACAAGGGATCTTGTTCGACCGATTGCTATTAGGTACACTGTAAGTAAAGAACATCACCACAGAACGAATGTCATGTACGGAACCACCGACCCGTCCCCTCTTCTTGTCCCAAAGGGCTCGAAGACGCGATAAATGGGTGCTAAGACGTCCAAATTGCTCGGAACATGGCCTGACACTCGAACGGCCGCGTGAATGCTGCGCAGTCATGAGCAACATGGGGAAAAGTTTGGCCGTGTCGCCGCACGAGAGAAGAAAAGACAGGTTCGTTTGCTTTCATAGGGAAAGGCGTGGGAGTGTTGCGCTAGGGCAGGCAATGAAGGGACTTGAGTAGGATCAACTAATATCTATATTCCTCTTCCCCAACCCCGACGCCGCCAAACCAACCGCTCCAACAGCCGCCGCATCCTCGACAAACTCGACGTACCGAAAACGGCACCCTCGTTTCTTGAGCTCGTCCAACACGAGCTCCCTGTACGCCTCAACCCCGACCAAACTGCCCCCGAAACACAAGATCGCCTCTTCCGGCCTGACGCCCCTCGGTTTCAGCCCAACGTCCTCGCCCGACGTCAGACACAACATCGAAATCTGATCCGCGAGCGCGCCAGCACAATTCCTGAGCACCCTCAACGCAAACTCGTCGCCCTCTTTGAACGCCGCTTCAAACACCAATGGACTGAGCTGCGACAGGCGTTTCTCGCGCGCGATCTGATGGTGCACGGCTACGTCAGGTTTGGACTCAGACGTGTCGGAGCTGTGGGGGCGTGGCTCGGGGATATGTATGACGGGGAGCACCTCGGCCGCGTTCTCCTCTCCGGTGATCCCGAACCGCGCAAGCACCTTTTCTTTCAGGTTGCTCCTCGGGGTGGGTGTCATTCCCAGCGAAGAACGCGCGAGGTCGTGCATCATCAACCGCATCGTCTCTCGGCCGACGTGAAACCCACCGCCTTCGTCACCGAGAATCCAACCCCACCCGCCTGTCCGCGCGAGTTCGACAAGGGAGCCAGAGGCGTCTTGGGTGAAGGACACGACGCAGGAGCCGGTGCCGGCGATGGCGGTCACGGCGTGGGCGATGTCGCTGTGGAGTCGGAGCGGCGCAGCGAGGAGATGGGTGTCGTTGGCGACGGTGAGGTGTGGGCCCAGGGGGAGGTTGATGAGCGGTGCGATGGCGCTGGCGGCGTTGCGCGCTGCTGCGGCAGAGTCGACGCCAGAGATGCCGAACCAGGCGGAGGCAAACACGCCTGGTTCGACGGGGAGGGGTATGGGTTCCGTCGCGGGCGGGGAGACGCACGTCTTGAGGGCGTTGGAGACGGCTGTCCGAACGGCGTGTTGAAAGTCTGTCGGGGACATGTAGGCAAAGTTGGATGGGCCCCCGAGAGCGCGGCCGACGATATTGCCGTCGTGATTGGTGACGACGGCGGAGGTCTTGGAGCCGCCGCAGTCTACGCAGAGAAAGAAGGACATTGTGTGCGGGATGAAGACGGACTCCGTTGCTTCAGTGCCAGGCAGTTTGTAGCCGGCGATGAGCAGCAGTAGACGAGAGCACGACGAATGCGATGGTCACCGCATGATATCGAGGTCCAGAAAGCCTCATCAACCTTATTTGTCCTTTTTGGCCGCGTGGGAAGAAGGTTATGTTCGAAAACATACCTCACCGGCACCTTCGGTCCACCATATCAGCTCAACGCCCATGCAGAATTGGGCGGAAACGACACCATTCGACTCGGAAGAACCCGGAGAACACATCCCGGGTTAACCGGTGAAAAAAAACCGAGGTATTAAGAATTCGAGATTTATGTACGTCTCGCAAGAAGGATGGGAGGGTCAGGTGCACAAGGCGAACATACTAAATACAGCTCCACCAAAGCACGTAGACGCGAATATGCTAACTGCTCTTGGCTGCGAGGCCCAAGCGTAACACAATATACCGACAAGAGCAAGTATGAAGCCTACTGCAGCAAGGAAGACACAAAGCGCGTGGGTCCGACTCAAGAGCCTATGGTGTCCAACTTGTTCAATATGAGGATTGGCCGAAAAAATGGGTGGTTCCACTGGATACGAGCCATTCCTCTTGTTTCGCTCCGGTACCGACGTTGCTGTACCGAAATCCACAGACTTGTGCATCGTTGATTGGGCATCATTGTTCGCAATCGTTTGTTGCGGCTCCAGATCGATGGGATCCCGCCCGAGGTCCTTGATCATGGATCCCCCGAGTGGCGAGTTTACCATCGTGATGCCCTCCACGATCATCTCTTCGCGTGTAGCCTCTTTCAGTTTATACCTGATTAAGAGGAATGCACCCAAAAATGAGAGGACCGCTACATACGAAAGGTGTACGTGAGGCTATACTAAAAGAATTACAGATATAGCACGTACAAGCATAAACGTGCAGGATCAATGCCCCGAGGAGACTGGCGTTTGATATCTGCATGATGATGTCTTCCCAGTCGCCCGCCTCCACCAGCATGGCCGCTTCTGTCGATGCGAAAAATGTAGTCTATAAACAGTGTCCATCAGA
The DNA here is from genome assembly GCA_038090735.1 of Xerocomellus amylosporus. NCBI lineage: Eukaryota > Fungi > Basidiomycota > Agaricomycetes > Boletales > Boletaceae > Xerocomellus > Xerocomellus amylosporus. Next base: position 39,061 of record JBBPNE010000159.1, on the reverse strand, counting down.
CTACGCAGAACAATGCAGTGCGAGAACGCACGATGACGCTGATCAGCTGAAGTCGTTCCTGCCAGGAGCTCACGAGGTTCTTCATTGCCCGTTTCCGCGCCTTTTCATCCTCTTCGTCTTGCTCCTTTTGTGTGTCTATACCAAAGATTAAGCAAGACAGAAGTAAATGTGCAGGACTTGACGAACATGTTCTCTCCTGTCGATCGTCAAAGTCGCCCACACTGCGATACCGCATCACTGACCTCATGAATCCACCAGGGGCAGGTTGTGTGTGAGCTCGCGCAGTGGAGGGCATGATTATGAGTGGTTCTGGATGTGATTGGTGAGCAAAGGCGACTTTGAGGATGGTTCACAGTATACGCACTGACGGGTAGGTACGTGGGTACGGAGCTCGTCTCGGTGTCGTACGGTAGTGAATATTGGTCTGATGCTGTCTACCTTGCGGAAACCGCAAGTCGTTGGATCCGTTGACGAGAAGAGGTGTTGAATGCGCTACGCTGCTGCGTGGTTTCGCAATGTGAGTATATCTCAGTATATACAATGGAGAAAACCTGTACGCCAAGAACTGCATGCATCGAATGTTGAGTCAATATTGATGCAGGCTCCACGTACAGGACAGAAGCAAAACCAATCCGACAACAAAGCTCGATCGACCGGTCGTGCTTTTGGCGGCCGGCGTTTTTCTAAACAGCGACGGCAGCTTTCAGCATCAAACTTACTTTACGATGGTCGCCGAGCGAGGGCAAGTTGTCTTTTAAGTTTTGCCGCGCCACCCTAGCGTTAGTAAGTTACCAACAGGTGATTAGTCGATTAGAGATTCAGACCTCGCCTTCGCGCCATATTATCCAAGTCAATATTTTGATTCGCGAGGTCTTGCTCACAACGGTCCCGTGAACACGCGCGCTTGGCTAGCCACTGCGGATGGCGTCAGGCGCAATGTTGTCATTAAGCCACCGCCGCATGGCTCATACGTCACGGTAGAGTCGGCGAATAGAATTCTGGACTGAAAATCTAGGTGACCGGTTTACAACGTGCAGCCGCAGCGGATTGAAATCATTGTACAAGACACGCACGTCTCGGTCGTCCCCCATCTCTACGTAGGGGATAGATGAGTGATGAACTGAGCATAAAGTTTGAACATTGATGGAATTGGTGTCATCAATTAGAACGGCACGATTCAGAAGATCCGAGTTAAGATTCTCGGTGATCGATCCGGTCCGACGAACACACAATTCCGAGTCATGTGTCCAGCAATATTCACGCAAATGACTGGGGTGGCATGCATGTCCAACGAATATGAGCGCTCGCGACACGGCGGCTGGGCATGAGTAACCTGAAGGATGGGAACTGCAGTGACAGATGAAATTAAAAATGGGGTGCAAAGACGAATCACTGAGGTGACTGGGGCCATGTCCACCTCTGCATAACGTGGATGGCTGGGATGGACGCAGCTACGACGGAGCTACTCTGCATTGGCGGATACAAGTGTTCGAACGGGAGCTGAGGTGTGTTTTCAAACGTAATTTTTCCAGGTGTAACTCGCTTCCGCACCATGATCACGTTGAGCTCACCGCACGCAGACGTGCCCTTGTTTCGCAGGTCCATCTTCACCCATCTCCTGGGCACAACCCTGGACGCCCCCCACCTCGTCGGTGGCTTCCCCGCATCCTCGCCCGCTTTCGTCGATGCAGCCACTGCAACTGTCCTCACTCGCGCCGCCCTCCGCTCGTACGCCCTCCAGTTCGCGTATTCCCTCCACAACCTCCCCGCACCCCTCGCACACCAACCCAATCCCACCACCCCACCCACCGTCCTCATCTTCTCTCCCAACAATATCGTTTGGCCCATCCTCTTACACGGTGTCGCGGCCGCTGGTTTCCGTGCCACGCTCGCCAACAGCGCCTACACCCCCACCGAACTCACCCACCAATACGTCGACGCCGGCGCCCACCTCGTCTTTGCCCACCCGACGCTCGTACCCGTCGTCCTGGATACCCTCAAGTCCATTGGCTGTACCGAATCCGAGATCCGTTCTCGACTCGTCTTGGTGACGTCGCACTGCCTCACTGGCGTGCCTGACTCCATATCCGCAGACTTCGCGCACCTCGCCCGACTCGACACCTTTTTCGGGCGCGGCGCCCTTCCAAACGAGGTCAGCTTCGATGGCGAGCGATCGAACGAGACGTTGTTTCTCTGCTACTCCTCTGGGACGACCGGCAAAGCCAAGGGCGTCGAGACGACCCACCACAATCTCGTCTCGCTCATCGAGATGATGAGACCGGCCTGGCCGCGCCCGACCCCGTGTTTGGTACCGTCCTTGGCCGGGGATACCAAGGGTCCGCGGCCGGACGTGTTTTTTGGGTCATTGCCGTATTACCATATTTATGGCGCGATCAAGCTGCTCCTGTTCCCTGTCTCGCTGGGCACCCCCACGGTGGTCATCGCCGGTTTCGATCCCGACAAGTTTTGTCAGGCTGTCGAACGGTACAGGGCGACGATTTTGTTGGTCGTTCCGCCGATGTTGGTCGTCCTCGCCCGTCATGAGGGTATGTCTCTGTCTTTTTCAAGGTTAAATTTGGTCTTCCTCCCTTTTGCAGCTGTCGAAAAGTACAATTTGACTTCAATCCGTATGCTCTACTCGGGCGCTGCGCCCCTGGGGGCAGACCTCGTAGCGACCGTAAGGAAGCGCCTCCGAAAAGTCGGTGCCGACGTCGTCGTTTGTCAGGGTGCGGCCACCCACCTGCCACTCCGCCCATCACATTGACCCACCCCCACGCGATGCTAGCATACGGCCTCACGGAAACCTCCCCGACGCTCGCGTTATTACACCCGGACGATGCCAACACTCATATCGGCTCCGTCGGTCGCGTGCTTTCCAACCTCCAAGTGCGACTGGTCCGCGAAGACGCCGGAGAGGTAAGCACGTGATATTTGTGCTGCGTGTGATCGGTGTCGATCGCTGATACATGCCTGTCGCGTGGTATTGTAGATCATTACCGATATCGAAGGCGCCGGCGAGATATGGGTCCGAGGGCCGACCGTGATGAAGGTGTGTGCGTTTTGGGCTGGTCGCTTCTTGCAAATCCCTCACGCTGGGTCATGATCAGGGGTACTTAAACAATCCCAGTGCGACGGCGTCGGCGATCACGCCCGATAGGTGGTTCAAGACAGGGGATATCGCGATCAGCGACGCCGAGGGATTTCTCACGATCATCGACAGACGGAAAGAACTCATCAAGTACAAGGTGAGCACACACATTCTCGTCAGTCACAGTTTCATGTAACCCGCACGCGCTTCTTGACAGGGTTTCCAAGGCAAGTTGACTCCCATATGATGCGTCATTGTTTGCTGATGGACAGTGCAGTAGCACCCGCGGAGCTCGAGGCGCTGCTTCTCCAACATCCAGACGTCGCCGATGCCGCTGTCGTCGGCATAGTTAACAAAGAAGAAGCGACCGAGTTGCCACGGTGGGCCCAATACCGTTTTTGTCTGTCTTGTCTATTCTGAACGCGCTCCAGGGCATACATCGTACCCGCACGCAGTGTCCCACCACACGAGAGCGCCGCGCTCGCACTCGACGTGCAAGCGTGGGTTGCTGATCGTGTGGCTGCGCACAAGAAACTGCGGGGTGGTGTCGTCGCCGTGGACCAGATCCCGAAAAGGTAGGGAGTGTTGTTGGTGTTGTTGGTACTCGGATACTGATGGATCGACTTGGTGCATGGTTTATTGTAGCGCGTCGGGCAAGATTTTGCGACGGGATTTGCGCGAGAGGGCCAAGGGGGAGGTGGGACATGGTCAAGTGGGGTTGCTGGCGAAGCTATGAGGACAATGATACCAAGGGTCGAGGGGAGCTGGGTTTTCGCTTCAAAGTCATCACTATATAGCGAGGGTTTGTGGGTTTCCGTTTATTTAAGTAAACGTCGTCACTATACCTGGTTCGGACAAGGAATCCTGCTCGTTGGAACCTCACCCCGGTCTTGCTGCCCCGCCAATTGCTGCTGATCTTCCTTTTTGAGACGGTAATTCAGAGAATGTTGCTTTGTCGTGTAATCAGAGTCTCAACCACTGACAACACATTTTGAGTGCTTGGTTAGTAGAACAACCCACCCAAATCCATAGGTCATCCGCAATTCTAGATATATATCTCACTCTGAAATGTTGATGGGCTCGAAAGATACGAGGGTTAACGTTAACACTGACGCTTGACAAAATTCCAAGAAAAGTATTATCTAACAGGAACTTGGACGCGAACTCGATGAAAACTCGATCGTTGTCACTGTCGTCGACAGATAATGGCAAGTTTCACGATGAGCTTATATATTGGATGTCGTCGAAGCGCCGGGGTGCAAGAGGAATCGTGAGAACCCGACCTGACGTCGAATTTCATCCACCACGGATTGCCATTCCTCGTGAACCCGCAGTTGTGTGGATGTTTCCAGAGGTCACCTTGCACTCCATTTTTCCCAAGCTCGTGTCCCTTCTTGCTCACTACTCTGGTGACCAAACACAAACTATGAGGCAAATACTCGTTAGAGGTAATCTCGACGGCGTCTACACGCTATAATTTGCCCCTCAACTCCGGCACCAAATCCTTGCCCCTACCGTCGCGCAAAAAGTCTCTCAGATTGGTGAGCGCACGGACTTCCATCTGGCGTTGTGAATCCTGGTTATCCGTCCCCATGTGTGGGAGAAGGGCGTTTTGTGGGAAGGCGAGCAGGCGCGGGTTGACGGCGGGTTCGTTGGGGTAGACGTCGAGTCCGACCGCGGACAACTGTCACCAACAGGGGGAGGGTTCAGTACTGAGCACATCCAACTTGGACGAGTAGGGCAAGGAGGGGGAGGGACACCTACGTGACCGTCCTCGAGCGCACGAATCATGGCTTCCTCGTCGACGACCTTTCCCCGCGCCGTATTGACGACGACGCTCCCGCGCTTCATCGCCCTTATCTCGCGTTCGCCCACGAGGTGTACCGTCTCCTTGCGCAGCGGGACGTGCAAGCTCAGCACGTCCGACCGCGCACACAGCCCCTGCACGCTTTCGACGTACTCGCACCACTCGGGCGCCCCTGGAACGTGGTGCCGACTATGATAGAGCACGCGCATCGGAAAGGCGTGTGCTAGGTGTGCGAGGCGGAGGCCGATCCCACCGAGCCCCAGGATGCCGAGGGTGCGCGTGGTGAGGTCGTGGGTGTCCCCCGGGGAGATGGGCGTTTTCCAGGTGCCGGCGTGCAGGGATCGTTCCGCCTTTGAAAAGTGGCGGAGGGTGGAGATGATGAGGTAGAGCGTGGTGGTAGCAGTGGCCTCGTCAACGGCGCCGGGGGTGTTGGAGACGTTGATGCCTGGACGTGCGTTGGGGGTTGAGTGAGTGAAGGGAGTGGATAGACGAGAAGCTAACCTTGTGCAGCACACTCCAACACATCGATCTGATCGTACCCCGCCCCGCAGTGCGCGATCCACTTGACAGTTCCTGTCTCGGCGAGCGCACGGACGATCTCCTTGTCAAACACGCCGATCCGGTTCGCGGATCTATTTTCGCGGTAGATCCCGACGATACCGTCGTATTTGCCGCCCGGTTTCAGGCCCGCGAGAAAGTCGGCGCGGTCGGGCGAGTCCATGCGCTGTTGCAAAGGCCAAGGGGGTCAGAATATGTCTCGTGGGAGATGTTGGATGGGGAGTGTGACGTACGGCGATGTCTGCGAGGCCATCAAAGAGCTGTTTGACATCTTCGTGCGCCCAGTCAATATATCCTACAGATGATGATCGACCATCAGCGCTCCATCGTGATCATACGTCCCGTCTCGACTCTGACCGCAAAGCATGATTCGACGTTGACCTGCCATCGCAACAATCCCAAAGACGAGGTCGAGAATTTCCGAAAAAAAAAGACCGGAGAAAGGACACGGGCGGAATCGATGGTATATGTACAGACTCCACTCAGAACACCTCGCGACACGGCCGCGAAGTCCGATCAGGTCTGCGAGGGAAATTTACGCATGTGGCATCTGATCCGGGATACTCCGGTCATATTCATGTTGGAGCGGAGAGCAGCCGCGTTGCGAGAGGAGAGGAGGGAAGCAAGTGTTAGGAATCCAATCGGGAGATGCCAAGGTAGCACAAGACGTGACATGTAACATAGGCTCATCTCATGCCACCATCGAGGGCACTAGCCAAGGGCATTAGCCCGAGTTCCGCACTCTCCCATCCAGGCTGGTCCAATGTCCGTAGATCCGACATTCTGGTACGAGGTCCTTGCCCGACCCCGTCAGCAGGAAATCCCTCAAGTTCGCACTTCCATCCTTCGTTCCGTGTCCTGTATGCGCGTCCAGATGTGCGGCAGCAGCACGTTTTTCGGGAACGCGTCCAGACTGACCGACGCCAACTAGATCCACAGCGATGCGACCGTAAACCTAAAAACACCAACCACCGTCAATGTCATCGCGGGCCAAACGAAGAGGCAAGAACGTACATGTCCGTCTCTAAGGCCCGGATCACCACTGCCTCGTCCAACACCCTGCCTCGCGCCGTGTTCACGATGACGCTCCCCGACCAGACCGCACGTCTCCTCGCGCAGCGGCAAGTGCACGCTCAGCACGTCCCCACTTTCGACGTACTGCCACCACTCCGGTACGTCTGACGGCGCCGACTGTGGTACAGCACGCGCACGGGAAAGGGGTGCGAGGTGCGCGAGGATGCATGTGCTCAGGTCGTGCGTGTCCCCCGGGAGATAGGCGTTTTCCAGGTGCCGGCGTGGAGGGATCGTTGGGCCTTTGAAAGTGGGCCATCAATGCCGACAGCGCGCCGTGTTCATAATGACGCCCCCAGCGTTTCATCGCTCTGATCTGGCGCTCCCCGACCAGACCGCGCGCACAACGCGTCCACGCTCTCGACGTACTCGCACCCCCTGTACGTCGGTCCAACGGCGCCGACTGCCGCGAGGGCGAGGCTGATTCCGCCGATCCCGAAAATGCCGAGGGTGCGCCGGGTTGGAAGCGGGGGAAAGAATTTGGCGCGGTCGGGCGCATTGTACTTGTGTCGACGTCCGTCAAATCTTTTATTCGATCTGGATTTGCCGCACGGGCGGTGCACGATGACTTGCGCGATGCCACAGAAAAGCGTGCGTATCTCGCCGTAAGCCCATCCAGGGCTACCTATCGATTGGAGATCAGGAACGTGATAAGAAACTCGTAGTTCGTGGTTGAACTGTACCATAAATTAATCTTCTGGCAGCTGTCATATGGAAATACGATGCAGACGATCTCAGTTGGATATTTATTCAGTTTCTCTGAAGAAGGATAATAACAGACAGTTTGAGGTATTGCTGACTGGCCATCGTAATCAGTACAACAGGAGAGGCAACTACAAACAAGATACGAAACCAGCTGGACGAGCAGAAAGGAGACTCGTAGGCAATAGAGAATACACACCCATCAATCTAGATACCATCAATAACTCACGAAACGCGCATACTCCACTCGACTACTCACTCGTCGCCGAAATCACCTCCATCTCGAGGACCTTCATTTCAAACGCGCGTTTGAACGGCGCAAAGAGTTTACCGGGCACTGCAAAAATAATCTCCTCAAAAACTCCCTTGAACTTGGCGGGCTTCGTTTCCTCTTTACTTGCTTCTATTTCCTCCCGGGTTCCGCAGACCAACAACTCTGCCCAAAGTTCGGCCACCATCTCGACGTTGTTTTGGCTGGAACCACATCCAAATGCACCGAGGACGAGCGCGCGGTCACCACGGATCTCAAAGATACGCAACGCGCGCGCCATGCGATCCCGCATCGTGTTTCGCATACCCTCCTCAAAGACATGGGCATCTGAGGAGGTGATGAGGTAATTTTGACGAATGGCAGCAGCGTTCACAGCTACGCTTGAGAGGACATTGATAAGATAGGGTGCGATGGTCGAGCTAGAACGCAACGATGCTGGATCGACATCGACATCGTCGTCGTCATCTCTATGAAACGCGACAACTCCAGGACTATACACCATGGAATGATCGTGCAGACCGGCACCATCGGCGCTCAAAAACTTCCTGTGGGTCCGATAGAATTCCTTTGCCTGCGCTGAACGTAAGCTAGCTACAAGCGATGTCGATCGTGCAAGGGTTTCCTCTTGTTCGTCACCTCCATGCAAGAACCCACCACCTGGTCGCTTAGCAGATGCAAAGGACAGGACACCCACAGACGAAATGGGGAGTGCATTTGGATACTGCCTCGTATACCGTGGGTCCTCGGTGATCAAGTGTCTTGCAACGGTTAAAGTGGACTTGGGTAAGAATTGAACCGAGCTTGATTCGGAAGTGGGTGAGCTTGCCCTGTACCCACGCCAGTTGGCAAGGTCAGGCGAGCAATGCGGGTAAAACGTGGTGCCTTGCTGGCTGATGACGATTTGGGGGGCGATGTCGTAGAAAGACTGCACCACGTTGGGGAGCGCGTTCCCCTGGGGATTGACCATAGCCACCGGCATTCCATACTGGAAAGGAGCCACCGATGGAGGGGAATGGGTGGAGAGTCTCTGTGTGACATACTTGCCATCACCGAGGACAATCCGTTGAGTTTCACGGGCCGTTTCGACCCATTGCGAGCGTTTCTCGCGTAGGGCTGTGAATGCCAGTCGTCTTCGTTGACGTTTGAAGTAACCTTGCTTGCGCTGCTGCTTTGAGCGCGCGATGGAGATGGATGGCTGCTTTATCGCAGTCAAAGGATGCATGGGAGTGCTGGAGCGTGCCCTACCTTGGGGCACTCTTCGAGTCGACTTTCTTGCCATTGTGTTGGTGGTGACGGTGACGGTCATTGTCTGAGTGGCAGTGTCCGTTGGTGCAGATATTTGTACCTGTATTATAAAGAGATTCCCACGCTACTTTGTCTTGTTCGTCCACGATGCCTTTCTTTCAAGGGGCGTCCGGTGTCGATGTCTCCCATGGCACCTTCAACGAAGTGACGGGAAATCAGACATTTACGGACAACAGCAATCACAGCACCTCCAGAAACTCAAATAATACCACCACCGTCGACAAATCGTCCAAGGTCACTGATTCATCGGTCCATCACTCGATGGGTAAGATCGCCTCCATCCACTGTCGCGATGCCCACTTCACCAACGTCATTGACCAGGCATGCCTCCACCACCACCTTTCCCTGACCCAGAGCAGCCGTGATGCATTGATCTGTTGGCGTAGGCATTCCGAGGCTATTTGCGGGCGCTTTCTGAATGCTTCCGTCGGTGACAGATGACGACCAGCTCACTTGATGCGTTGTACTTGGCAGAATTTTCTGTTTGCCATATGTGTATTTCAATTGTATCCATCCACTCCAGATTCAGAGCACTTGGGTTGGGGTGGACCAGCCAGGACGAGACACGAAGGAAATGCGGGCTGACTGACTTCTCGAGAACACACTCTACGTTGCCTGCCTGTGTCACGCCTCTGCTATAATGCATCTCCCGACGTGGACGCCTGGCACTCCCGCCTCTACGATTGCCAGTGACCGTTACTGAGTACATGGTATGTGATTGTGAAGCCTTGATTGATCCTCCGACACTGGCAACTTGATCAACCCTCCGCTCCATGTTCTGATTGGAACTTGAATTATTTCCCCCTCGTTGAGCATGTGCTGCGAGAAATGAGCCTGGACAGGCTTGAGCCATGGGGGTTACGATGCTTGTGATCTTTTCGTTTTCCATTACCAACTGCGGTAGCAGGGTTTTTGAATATCAAGGTTCCGATTTTCATGCTCATGTGTTGTTCTCAACTGTTGTGACGGAGTTTCGTCCACTTCTACGTGAGTGTTTCGCAAATGAGAACTTTGAGATCGGTCACACACGCTTTGCGTTTAGGTTAGCCGCCACGCTCGGCCACTCGATGATCACTTTGCTGATGGGAGCGTATGTAAAGCTGTAACGGTCCATTCATTCTTGGTGCGTATTCTCTACGTTTTGGTTAGCCCATCGTGGGTCTTTTCGGCCATCGTGACAATGATCAATGCACGGCATGCACTTACTCTCCTATCTAACAGACTATATTTGTGTTTGACGGACGCGTATACATGCAGACGTCACTGGCGAATGGTTCTTCCACCAAACCGCCTGGTGGTGGGTCGTCATGCCATCTCCCTGTCGACGATGCAGACGGCTGGGAGATATGTATCGATGTTCCTCATGACGACTGGATATTGCTATGTGCCTTCCCTGTCGTTAAAACTTCCATCCGGAATGGAATCCTACATCTGGCAAGTGAATTGGAGCCCCGAGTAGCATCAATCGATGATCGTCGCGCTCTGTGCGCTCGCGTTTGCGAGTGTCCTCAGTTTCGGTGCATATTCAGGTTCGAGACTGAGCTTTTTCTTTGACTCTACTAGTAGTGGTGCGCGTGTTGCTCGTATGGGGGAATAAATGGATGGAGACTCGAGAGGGAAGAGTGGGAGCTCATGGAAGGTCCCGAGCGGGAGCGGGTCGATGAAGCGACCAGGTTGGAACGTAGTATCTCGTTCGAGGAAGCCGTCCGGCGTCGAAGGGGATTCCACTACCTTTATTGACGTGGTTGGGGTGCTCGCGTCCGTGTACGATGTTATGGTTATCGAGCAAGTTCATTTACTAAACGTGTCGATGGATCGTCCATCATGCGATGCAACTGAAAATGTGTTGAGTGGGTGACGGAACATGTCAGAAGCTCTGGATCTTTTCCTTTGGTCGAGAGATTATGTCATACTAACTCCAGTGGTAGCAAACCGTCAGGTCGTTGGCCACGAGGCTGCAGCAACTTTGCTTGGTTCTCCCACTCCTCAGGTTGAGCAGTGTCGAACGTCAAGCAACGCTTGCTGAGCACTACAGCGAAACTGCTGCCCACAAGCTAGTACCGCTGTACTATCTCAATTTCCAGAGGTTTTCATCCTTGAAGTTGCCCAGATGTCGCATCCTCTATTCTTTCGTGGAGTCACATACTTTTATCCGATTGGAAACACGTCGGCTGTACGGTTAACTGAACACCTCCCTCCTGAACAACAAGCAGACATTTTGCTCCTGGCGTGTGGCGATCCTCGACACATCTTGTACACTGTTTATACACACGAGACGAATTCCAATATTGGTGCGGGCCTCACGTCTTCTCATTCGCCTGCGACGTTCTAACTCGACTTATGTAGAACCACAGAAATTGGATGTGACTTGTTGCGATGTGGAAGCCGCTGTGCTCGGTAGGGCCTCGTATTTCTCTTTGTGTTCATCTGAATCTTGAAATCTCTGGTTCAGCACGCAACGCAATACTGTTCACGCTCTTGGCTGACGACGGCGCTCAAGATAGGATAGATCTCATATGGAATATCTTTTATCACTTCGTGCTGGATCAAGAATCGCTCTCCTTGCTCATCGACCAGTGTCGTAAACTCGTGACATTGGCGAAGGATCTTGAATCATGGAACGCTGGCCCATATGCACGTTTTCTGAGCGTGTGCGACAAGAGAACGCTTGCGGAACTTCATCGGTTCTGGAGCCTATACGCCGCAACGGCCGATTACACTCCAGACCATCGCAAACGATTCAAGAAAAACTTTTTAGATGGAAAGAAAGAAATCAACGACAGATTTGCCGAGGGCTTTGTCGTGACATCATCTCGTTCCGCTGGACCTCTCTTTCCCCTTGCGGTGCAAGCAGTCGGGGAGCAATTCCGCAAATTCTGGTCGACTGGGATCACAGACGACGGTCTGCATGGTACAGAGCAGGCCACGCTCGTCAACCCTACGTTCGCCTTCTCTTTGGCGGGAGAGAAGTTCGCTGTCCACTATGGGGTGGACCCGGTCACAGGATTTCATCTTGCAGAGGTATTCGCGACCTCTCGCGACGAGACGCCCAGTGTACTGGTGCAGAAACTGGTACGCGCAGCACGCAACCAATTCTCTCTGTGGTGCACTTCGGTCATCAAGCTCCTGAGGGTGACCTCCATGACGTCGCCAAAGCTCGTTATTCGGATGTTTGCTGGCGACGCGCTGAGGTTGTGTCAGGCATTTTCCCATCTTAACTCGTGTGGCGTCACTACTACTCCGATCTTGAGCTCGCCGTGGAGGGCCTCGAGAATAGACTTCGAGGAGAACCAGTACGGAGAAGGCGCTTCTACTCCCGCTCCAACCACGTTCAACGTGATCGACACGTCCAACGTTTCTGATCATGTTGGACTCCTCAACCTGTTGGTGGTCGCTATTCCCATCCTCTCCAAGTCCCCTTCCGCGACATTATACACCGAGGCGTTGCTTGCTTATGGCGATGCACCTTCCGCAGACATCTTGGAGCGACTCTGTGGTGACATGCAAACGATGTCACTTCTCTTGGGGATTATACCCTCCGCTTTCCTATCGCGGTTCACGACGCGCTCGAATGTTCATGAAGCGCTCATGGAACTCTTCCATGGATCACAATACCACGAACAAATTGCTTGGAAAGCCATCGGTAGCGAGCACTTCGTATCATTCGCTCCAGATCAGCTCGGTCGACTTCTTTTTGAAGTCTACCTCAAGATGTTCTCTGATGAAAATATGGCTCGTCAACTGCAAAATTTGTCTTCATCAGCTAAACGGGTGTTCCTCGAGGCAACCCTCGTGCACTACACCCGTTGGAGTTTCGTACGGCTGCTGAACCATATCAAGTCGCGGGTTCAAACGGACTGGACACGTGTCATGGAGACGTTTGACGAAGAAGTTGTGCAAGACTCTAGCCTGATATTGGGTTCCAACCTTTACCAGGAGATGTGCTGTCACTTTCACCTCCTGGATATCGTAACGTTCACCTCCATGGAACAGTCATATATCCGAAACCTGCGTACCAAAACGAAAACTGCAATCTTCAGAGATTGGGAGTCGATTCCAGCAGTAGTCACAGTCGTCCTTGTGATCCCCCGGAGCAAGATCACGGCTGTCGAATCTGAGCTTCGCCTGGCGGGAACACCTCTACTCCAGTGCGAGGTCAGGAATGCGAGCTTCTGGAACATTTTCTCGCACATTTCTGCAGCATTTGGAAGACTGGAAACCACAGGAACAGGTCAGACGAAAACCGCGATTATTGTGGAAGAGAAGGACGGGGAATCATCCTCCTCCCCTTTGGTTGTTTTCTTCTCTGCTCCGTCAAGCTCGTTGTTGTTGGCACACAACGCAATTGTCGGGTTCAGGACTCGCCCTTCACCACAGATGTCTCTCAGCCCTTCACTACTAGAGGCCATATTCACTGCACCACTAGAAGACTCACGACACGTGCACATACTTGCCGAGCCCCCCTTTCCACCAATCGCTCGTTCGGCTGCGAAGGATCCTCGTATACAAGTGGCTCGGAAGAGTAAGCGGGTCTTCAGTGTACAAATGAATGAGTCTCGTACAGAGATTCGTGCATTCGTCATTCGAATAGATATTACGGACCCAGCTGGTCAAGCTTCGCTAGCGGCTGGGTCGTCTGTGAAGCTGGAACAGACGCCGACCGATGGGGCTCGCCTGTGCCTTGACAAGTACATGGAGAAGATCTACTTTCCATTGCCAGTGGATGCCGCAAACGCGAAGTTCCGCGTCGCCCGCAAATCGATGTACATCGAGGTTCGTTGGTTATTGGCAAAAGCTCATAATTGGAACATACGCTGATAGCTTGGCAGGTTATTGCGCCATTAGCAATGTCCATGCACGTTCAAAATGAGCGTAGTATCGCGAGGAGGTTCTTCAACGTGCTCGATGGCGGAGTTCCAACGTTATGGAATATCCACCGAGTGAATCTAGATCGTTGCCCTCCGTTCAAGCCGTCGGAGAATCCGGGAGCATCAAGGTGGCTGGTCCCGCATGTCTCCCTTATGTTCTCCCACAGGGAACGTGCTGTGCGGGAGAAGCAATCCCCATCAGTCGAGGACACCTTTGTGAACCTGAAAGATTCTCTTCACTCTCTGTTACTTTCTGCTGCCGGAGTTCAAGGCCCAGTTCAATCTGTCTTCGCATTGCAGAACACATCTACACAAGAACTCTTCGCTATGATTTTCGTCGCTGATCTTCGCCTCGACATTGGTTCACACACGGTCCTCGTCGATGCCTGGGTTGCACCAGGGACGATGGTTGTTCAAGAGAAGCTGAGCCATCTCAAGATGATGTTTGATATCGTCACGATCAAAATTGATCCCGATGAATCAGAGGCGTGGCGCTACCTTCTTCCGCTACTCGTTGAACGGTGCCGAACCTGGACGCACCAACCTTCCTGCGAGTATTTGACACATGGAACGATCCCATTGTCTCCGGATGCTGGAGCAGATCCCGACAAGAGTCCTTTCTGCTCCTGTGGTGTCGGGGTTGGGACGGGGACGTTCCCACAACGGTTCAAGTCTCTCGCCCCGTACGCAACTCGAGTGGCCATCAGTCCTCTGTTTGCGGTTCCGTACCTGGAGAAGGTGGGGATGACGTCGGGGGCACTGAAGGATCAGGGAGGATGCAAGGCATGCGGGAAGCAAGGAGGGTCGCTCTCTCTCTGTGGGAAATGTAAGACCGTGAGGTATTGTTCCAAGGAATGCCAGGTGAAAGACTGGAAAGTTCACAAGAAAAATTGCGTCAAGTAGCATCTTGTACAGATTATGTACTGGATCCCTGTTTTACTCACTCGGATATCACCAGAGGAATCAGTCTACGTTCCGATCGTTGAATCCGGCAAATTGCATTGCAGCCGTGAGCTGGAAGACTTTCAAGTCTGGGATATGCCATCGTCGTTCGAACAACTATGAGAGAATTTGCGCGTTGCCCATATTTTGAGAAAAACGGCCGCTTTGTATGCAACCCCAATCATCCCTTGCCACTTCGAATGCACGTCCAACATTTCGAATGCACCCCATCGCGTCAATCACACCCCCAACGCGTTGGAAGCACATCAAAAACCTCGGATATGCCCCCATCGCGTCGACCGTACCCCCATCGCTTCCAACGCACCCCTGGCACCTCGAATACACCCCCAACGCCTCGGACGCACCCGATTGCATTGACCACACCCACCATGGGATATGGCTACACTCAATATCATGGAACCCCTGGATATCTGTGCATCATCCGGAGTCCAGAGTAGCACTAGCACCATCTGTTTTCCGTACTAATTTACACTTTCAAACACTTTATACCTCCTCGTGGACTCAAAAATCACGCACAGTTAACCGGTAAATCGCGCGCACCCACCCGAAAAAGTCTCGCTGATTTTCTTGGGGTTTGGAGCATTATAGGCCCCGACCAACAGACCAGATGAACCCACTGAGTGCCCACGCCGCGATATTACCAGCTGCTGCATCTCCTGCTGCATGCAATTGGAGAATAATCAAATTTGACCTCGGATCGGACACCACCAGAAACTTCGCGAGCCCAACTTGAAGCCCGGAAGGGTGGCTGAACGTCATCTTGGAGGACGGTGACGATCGGTTCGACCACGGCCATCCACAAGTCACCCAAAATCTCTTGACCCAGAACTCTCCGTTTCCCCAGTATGCATGCGGGCCCTGGATAAGCTCAGAGAATGGCACATATGGCGACATCATCGAGCGAATAATCCAATCCAGGCGCAACGCCACGTAAACAGGTGGCCGAGACACTGCGAAGAACGATTAGAACGTCGGAGGTGTACTTTCCGGCGCTCACAATGGTCACAGGGCTTAAAATACATCGTGATCACGGCCGAGATTCGGTCCGCCGGATGGTTATGCTGAATTTCTTGTGCAGACTATTATCCTGGCGGGAAAGCGAAAAAATTGTACCTGTCATCCCTAAGGTGACGATAACCTTGTGGACTCGTCACAAAACATGACTGTGAGCAGAGCCCGTTCCTGCTGGATGGCACTTGTAAGTACAGATAGCGGTACTCGAGGCTGACCATACTCGGAAGCGGCGGCAATGTCAATGCCTCCCAGGGATGCTGTTTGTTTGTTTGCACAACACAAGTAAAATGAAACCTAACTGACTTAAAGCTGAACCGGTCTGACGTTTTGAAGAAAGACAGTACGTCGATAGTAAGTATGGGCGGGCCGCTGAGGCTGCGCCGGCCAACGTACACGTGCACCGGGGCAGGCCACATGTCGTCACCTGTTCGCGATGAAGCAGGTACTTGTATTTCATATACATATTACGCAAAAGGCAGGAAGGCTACGTCCGTGCTGGATTGTGACGTTACTAAGTAGTGGGTGTGCTCCTTCACAGCGTACACTGCCTCAAGGGGTACAAGTCACTGATTCAATCCAACCCCATTTCATTGAATATAGGTACTCGAGTACATCGGAGGTGGAGATCTCCTTAACCTTCTGATAGAACGGGTCGTTTTCGAGGAGGATTTTACCCGATCTTATGTTGCCGTGGTTCAGGTTCGCCCTTTCCATTTCATGTGCCGTTCACGACCATGATGGAGCGTGTTCTTCCCAGATGGCCTGACCTTGCCATCGAGTCATGCCACAAACGGGTTTTATTCATCGTGATATTGAACCTGATGTGAGCCTTTAAAATTCTCGGGAATTGAGGACCATTCTTAAATGGGTAGGGGGACAAATAGAATAACACATTACGTACGTGATACGGCCCGGGCAAGTTGGACGAGTGGTAGACGCAGGGGGGAAGAAAAATGGGGAAAAGAGAGAAGAGACAACCCTCATGTGCGTGAAGGGTGCCACTCCCTTGCGCAGTGACGGCATATCGAATCCCTCCTTCGACCAACTTTGGGGTGGGCCCAGCCAATCCTAAAACGGGAGAGAAATGGTGCTAAGATCATCGCTAAGACAGTGGAGCCAAGCTTCGGACCATTGCGAGCACGTCGTCGAGCACCCAATACAAGGCCGGACATGCTGAGCGCCATACCGACATCGATTGGACCCGCAATCGACCTGAGCAGGCACTACTAGGCATCCGTCAGCAAGCACACGGGAGAGCGCAGAGGTCAAGTCGGCACCATTTTGCTCCTCGGTATAAGGCTCCACGTGTTGGCAGAAAACGTTTCGCGGAAGCACATTTTGATTGTAGTAGTGGACTAGTCTGCTCCCCCACATTCGAGTCTCACGCGACGAGGGCAGGAAAATGGCAAGCTCACGCGTTTACGATAGATTAGGTTAACTTGAAGTAGACGTAGACGTAAGAGGACGTGTTGGAAGAGAGAACTCGACTAGCGATGTTCGTTGAGGAAGATGCGCACTCATCTTCCGGAAGTCGACGGTCAAAATGTCGTATGCTCCAGCCCCAAGCTGAGGGAAGCCCTCCATCCGAGATCTGTCCGTACTGTACGAAGTACATAGGGTTAATTGTCGGCACACGGAGAATGGGCTCAGCAGTTACTAGTTCCGACTACATACCGAAAACGCCACAGGATCCTGGAAACGAGGATTTTCGTGCGCAATGCATACAGCAAGATCGTGAGACAAGAGCTCCACATTCACTGGAGAGTGTGTTGGGCGAGGGCGAGGGAAGTATTAAATCTGGCTTGGGGAGGCTAGGGAAGACGCTGCAACCTGTCACATGTCAGCCCACCGTAAGGATGTAAGTACGTACATCCCGAAATAAACCAACTTTCTGCAAAGCTGACGAGTAACGTTATCGCTTGAGGACTCTCTGACGGCCGATGCTGATAATTTTGAAGCCCTCTCATTGGCTGGTGAGTGTCTAAGCGACCCAAAAAAGTGCATTTAGGTCATGCCCAGCCGCGTACCTTCACAAAAGGTGGGGTTTCGTGCGTTTTTGTGGCGTTCCAAGTTGCAGATTTGAATCCACTGAACGAGGTGAGGCCTCGCCGCCTCGTGCCGTTGCATAAATCGCTCCGTGGCATTAAGCTCCATTAAACGCCGGGCCTCGCGCCGAGCTGCGGACTGCCAATGCCACCGCGGCCCACGGCCGCCCACCGATATCCCACCGGTATTACCCGCTGATACTATCAATTTTGACGTAGCAATGACCTAATTTTGAACTAAATGTCAGCTAAATGCGGGGTCGGAGTCTAACTCACATTGATGCACGAGTTGTGTATGATTCCAAGTGTTTTCGAAGTCTAATCTCCATTTTGATTCATTTCAAGTTGGTGATCAATGACTGTAGTGCTCGTAGTGCCCCTCTTGACATGAGCCACTTGGTATCATGATTGAGTATATAAGAGCCTGAGAGCGTTGGGTGCAAGGTCCTGGACATTCAAGAATCCGACATGCTTGAACCTATCCTCGATACACCGTTAAACACAGATTCCTTTTCCGAGGCAGACCAGGAAAATCCCTCGCAAACCTACTCGGTGATTCCCGCTTGGGGGTCTGATATTGACTGGTCCGCTCCTCCACATGTCGGGGGACTAGTTGCAACCAGTAAGGACTCGAATTCATCAACACTGTCCTGTTGACCCCCCCGTTAGGCAACGTGGATGAATCCTCTCATGAAAGCGATGCCTTGCAGGACGTGCCTGCACATGAGGTGGCGACGGAAGGATTTCTTGCTGTGCCCCCACCTACCTGCGGACTCGCTGGTGGCTTGTATTGCACTCTGCCGCTGGGTGGTTCAGCCCAGTCCATCAAAACCCACCTTCGTATGCATGGTCATAGACACCCACAGCGAGAGGCCGTCCAATGCCCGTGGGTGGGGTGTTCCCGTACCTTGCAGTGGATGAGTATCCCGAGGCACATCCAGTCCATCCATCTGGGTGTGCGATTTAGCTGTCTCAATTGTGGCAAACCGTACACACGACCCAAAGGGTTAGCGATGCATACCGCATCGCTGACGTGTTACGGTCAGTGTCTGTTCTGCATTCCGAAAAACATACTCATAACAGAATGTTCTTCAGGTGCTGCACACGGCGCGGGAGTAGAAGAACCAAACTAAGCGACATGCTCACGGCCGCAGTACTTGATCAGATGTTTTCTTTCTGTTGTCTGTTGTCATTATGATGTGCGCGCGCGCTGAGATGAATTGCTCTTACCGAGAATCTTGTGTTTTTATGCCATGTCACCATCGAGTCCGTTGAGCCTACAAAGCGTGATCACTGCGTGGCCACTCGCCGACAACATGCCCCTGTGAGTTGATTCAGGCGCGGACCAATCTGAGATCAATTTTAGAGACCGCGTGTTGGAAAGATTCTAAGACCGCTCAGGTCATGGAGCATGCTGATCGACATGCCACACAGCACCTGTGGAAAAATACCGGTCCGATGGGCCTCCTGTGAAACAAGACCGGTGACCATGTCGACCATAGGCATGCTGGCAGCCGCATCATGGGCCCGTGACGGTTACGTCTGAGCCTGAGCGGGTATCGCCGATTGGCGTCATCCAAATACATCCTGCCAAACTACGCAAACCCTTTGAATCGTTACGATGGTCCCGCTTACGGCTGCTCCATTGCCCATCGCACAGCTTACTCCAAGTCCTCGACCTCGTGTATTGGGCGGTGGCTTGGTGGTCCCTGACGAGGGTCACAAACGTCCTGATCACAAAAAAGTACAGACTTCCGACGTACGGCATCCGCCCCTGCGGTCGAGTCGGATTCTGGATTGTCTTAAATTCGTTGCCACACTTGCTACTTGCTGACAAGTTGCTGTGGCGGACCCTGAAGGCTAGTCTGGTGACCAGACCGTCTATGAGGCAAGCCGTTGAAGCCCATCAATCCTTACTGCAAAACAAGTGGAGTGCTTGACACCGATGAGCCTGACGATTCGATCTAAACCTTGATAGTATTCGCATCCTTCTTTTGTCGATGGGCTGGCGGTGCACTAATATGTAGTCGCAAACGTACTGCCATCATTTGTGGGGACCGATGTTTGTAGCCTGTGGGTATGCACCTCGTCGTCCGCGCTCCTTCTGTTTTCCAGGTTGGTCGCTGTGATGTGGTAGATCTGCTTCCTGCTATAGGGTGCAAAACCGCGTCGCGATTACCTCGTCGTCAACATTTTGGGTTATTTCGAGTTTTCCGTGCACTCATCGATACTATAATAAAGTGCGCGTCGCAGTGGCAGGTCGTATCGGCAAGTTTACTACCCACTAGTCGCTCGTTAGTAAACTTGTTGAACGACTTTTCAAAAATTGATCACGGTTACAGGGAAACAAGCTTTTTGTCCGGAATCTCCGGAATCTGACACCGATACCACGGTCGTCGGTACCGTAGTCGGTGGGCCGCCTCGCTCGAGTAACAAGTTGGTGGCGATGGTGTAGTCAATCTTCACACGGAACATTCCGGACCACACAAGTGAGCAGAAAATCAAAGATCATAGCACCCAACGAGACGATATACAACATGGGAAACCCTCTCGTTCCACCGAAGCTCATGTATATCCAGGCACCCCACGTCTACCACAGATTAGATGTCTATGTACCTCACTCCTTGGCAAAACGTAGGCCAAGCCTGAGCTTCCCCATGCACGGCTGTCTTGAGCGTTTGGGGAAGTAGCTGGACGATCATTCGCTCTCCGAAATGAGTGCGACAATCATGCTAATTCAGAGGTGAGCTCGGAAGGTGGGAGGGAGAAAAGGGGGGATACACACCGGTAGAGATAGTAGAAGAAAGACAAGAGGTAGAAGCCGAGTTTTATAAAGCTCTCCTTCTTGTGTCCAGAAAGCGTGCGGAAGATTTCGGTAGCATCGTACATGTGGTTCTTGTTTCGTATCCTGTTCGAGTGTATATGAACGCCGTGAATGGACACGTGATCAAGAGACATACTTGTTGGCATTGAAGAGCATGAGAGGGAGATTGAGCAAGAATGCAACCCATTGACCCGAGAGTAGGAAAAGGATGGTGAGACAAGCGTGAGCGATGTTTTCTGGCAGAACAAACTAGGGATTGCACGTGGTGAGCACGCGGAAGTAAAGACATCCCGACGTTGATTACCTGGTTGAGCTTGTTGCAGAGGTCTATGGGGTTGATGTAGTCGCACTCGAGGTCAGAAAACATGATGATCTGTGATGCATGTCAGAACACGTTTTTGAGTTGGACGGGTTCCGACGTACGAAAAAGACCATCGTGAAGAGGAGTCCAGCGGCCATAAGGACCGAGAACAGGAACAGCCAACCTGTTTAAAGGGAAAAATAGGGCAACACCTAAGAACCTGGTAAAAGGAGCCCTAGAAAGAAGACGCACCAGCTCCACCCATGTCGTGTCAGGTCGGTGACGGGGGTTCGATGAGAATGAAAAGGGCTGGGTGCACGTCTTTTGGGTGTCTAGGCTTGTGAAGGTCGAGCTCACCGTTGGAGTGTTCAAGAGGGTGTTTTGCGACCGCTTGGACTGCTGCCACCCGCCAAACAAGCGCACACAGCGGTCTTGAGGTCGTGTCCGCTTTGGCCGCGTTTCTCTCCCGAACCATCATCATGTCCCTCCTGGCCCGCCTCTCCACCACCACCACCGACGGTGGCCCTGTCCGTCCAAAGTCTGCAAACCGAAACTCGCCCTATGTGCGTACTATACGATTCGCATCCTCCAAGGCTGTCCATTGAAAATAAAATAAACTGCCCATCCTTGGCCCCGCACACGCGCGCTCAGGTCCGTCCCCCTCGGCCACCGAAAGGCGATCCAGACGCACAGTGGTCCCACGACTTGTACGAGGACCCAGACAAGCCGTCGCTCTCCGCTCGATTGTCCGCTTCTGCCGCAGCCCCTCGCAAACCCGATTCCATCCTCGCCCAACGCGCAATCAGAGAAGCCACTGCCGCGGGTGGAATAAGCATCAAGGGAGCGAGCACCAGCGCCAACGGCAATGTCGTGCAGGTCGACGGTCTCGTCAAGGGCACCACCCCTGCCGATGTCGAGGTGTGTCTTCTCCTTTCTCATCGCCCAGCCTTTTTCCGATACCCGACAGGCCATCTTCCGGCGGTGTGGCCCGATCATCGCTTCCGACCTCGTGGCCAACCAAGCCTCTGACAGCGTGATCGTCCGACTGACCTTCAAGCAAACTGCGCATGCTGCAGCTGCTGTTGCCAAATTCGACAAACAACCCGCAGACGGTCGTATACTCCACGTCACGATCGTAGGTGTACAATCCGTCGGCCTTTCCGGAAGGCTTGGCGGTGTGGAGTTGGTCAACGAGGATGGGAGCGTTGACGTGTTGATGGCCGCAGATGACAATGCCGGATCGTGAGTCCTCTTGGATCCTTCCTCGTGAGTACCACTTGAATTCATCACCGCGAACAGAAAACTGCGTTCAGATTCAATCATGAACCTGGATCCCCGTGCCACCGTCCTCGTCGCACCGCCAGGGGCCGATCCCAAGGCGCACGGTCAACAGAATAACTCGCGACCAGACGTACAGCGGTGGCAGCGTGGTGGAAGGAGAGGTGGGCGGGGTCGGCGCGGCGGTGGCGCAGGCGGCGGTGCAGCCACTATGGACGTTGATTAGTTGGGTTTGTTGATTCGGGTTATCATGTCGGCCAAAAACTGCTGTCACTTTGAACGCATTGGGATCTGTTACAGGTATCACCACGCTAGCTGCATCTTCTTTCGCACATCTCAGTATTTTACAGAATGGTTATGTATTTGTTTGCTTTGATCTGGTCTTGCTATGGTTTTGACGAGGAACGAACCATCATGATCATATGTCAATGTGTTCCTCATTCGAACAACCGAGTGATGCCGGAATTTGCACAAGATCAAGTCAGATCCGGATCTCCGACTCGGAGGTTGATTCCTCGTCTCGTTTCTATGGAAAAGACAAAACCACAAGGCTGCTGCTGCTTGTTCGGTGAGGTTTACCACGTCAAGAAGGCTCGACTCTAACAAGTTCGAACTCTTTGACGTTGCTTAGAAACGACGGTTTGCACGCGGCATTTTGAAAGGCTTCTCTTCCAGCTCGATCGCTCGAGGTTCTTGAACTACAAGTGGCATATATCCCCAGGAGTTCGCGCTCGCTGCCGGAAGGCTCACGGATCATGACTCTAGGCTCATCCTGACATGCGGACCTCATACCGAATGCCTAT
Organism: Xerocomellus amylosporus; assembly: GCA_038090735.1. Taxonomy (NCBI): domain Eukaryota; kingdom Fungi; phylum Basidiomycota; class Agaricomycetes; order Boletales; family Boletaceae; genus Xerocomellus; species Xerocomellus amylosporus. The sequence goes on along the minus strand of JBBPNE010000159.1, from coordinate 16,163 downwards.
TGGTAGGTCGAAAAACATGTGGTTAAAGTTGAGAGACCGATGGCCATGACGCGTGACGGTTGCTTTGCCATCTCGATTCTAAAGCTTGCTTTGTGTTTTACGAGAGACGAGTGCGAAGCGGGCGGCGTTTTTCCCGACTTCTATATCCCTCAAGGCCTCACGTCGCAACAGCATTCGAATATGGCGGCCGTGGCGTTGACGGCGGCTCGTTCTGACGTGGATTCTCCAGGAACTGATAAGAAACGGTGACCGCGGGTGCGACCACCCCGGCCGTGGTCCGTTTGCCTTAAAGCCCCTCCCAGCTGGCTACGACTGTACTCGCCTTCCTTTCTCTCAAAATCATCATCGGTCGACAACAACCCCCGTACAGCCTTGTTTGCATTGCGTATCGTTTTCGTTCCTCCAGTGAGTGTGTTTACGACGTTCGGACTGACGGCGCTGACATGGACATCCGTACCCATCCTTCGTACAGAAATGTCTCATCTCTTGTTTTGGCCGACCATCACGTTTTTCTACCCTGTTGGAAATACGTCCGCGATCTGTTTGACCGAGAATCTGCCCCCCGAAAGCAAGGCGGACCTCCTGCTCCTCGCGTGTGGGGATCCTAGACATATATTGTATACCATCTACACCAATGAGACCAATCCGTTGACGTGTATGTATCGTTTCACTCGATGATTTGCTAGACCTAACGCACCGTAGGTCTGCGGACGTTTGACATCACTTGTTGCGACGTAGACGTCGCTGTACTCGGTGAGGCCCATTCATCTCCCCTTTTTCGTTTCTTGAGCGTTCCCACTGATTCGTCATAGCGCGCAACGCATTACTGTTTACCCTTCTCGCCGACGACGGCGTTCCAGAAAAGTTAGATCACTTGTGGAACATCGTCTACCACATGTTTATCGACCCTTCATCCCTCTCCATACTTGTCGAACAGTGTCGCAAGCTCGTCGCTTTGGCGGAAAGCGCAGACACTTGGAGAGCTGGCCCGTATGGCCATATTCTCGCTACCTGCGATGCAGCGACGCTTGCCGAGCTTCGCCGCGTCTGGACTGCGTACCTCGATATGGCCGCCTTATCTTCTAAGCAGGCAAAGCAATTTGAACAGCACTTTATCGACGGCATGAAAGACATGTCGCGAAAGGTGGGCTCTGGAGGTACTACGACTGCAGCTCGTTCCGCGGGACCCCTCGCGTTACACGCACACCAAAGCGTCGCGCGCCAATTCAGCAACTATTGGTCTTCTGGGACCACCGACGGCGGCGCGCAAGCTCAAGGTCAAGGCCAGAAGCGACGCCTGAAGGTCAATCCCACTTTTGCGTTTTCTATCGACGGGGACAAGTTCGCGGTGCATTACGGGACCGATCCCCTATGCGGGTTCCATCTCGCAGAGGCGTTCGCCTCGGGAAAATTCACCCGTCCTCACGAATGCATCCCACCACACGAGGTGGTACGCGTCGCCAAGGACCAGTTTTCACGCTGGTGTACGTCGCTTAGCATGCGCTTGAAGAGCTGCAACCCGTCGTCGCCCACATTCGTCATCCGAATGTTCGCCGGCGATGCGTTGACGTTCTGTCAAGCACTCAAGTATTGTGAGGTGACGCAGTCCCCGGTCACGCCGTACAACGTCGCCGCATGGAGGTTGTCCACCGTCACCCTCGACGACCACTGCTATGGGCGTGGCGCGGTGTCGTCGGCGCCAGTGTCGTTCGACGTGATCGACACGTCCAATATCTTGGACCACGCTGGACTTGTCAATGTCCTCGTCGTCACCGCGCCGCTCTTGCGCAAGACACCTTCGGCAACGCTTTATACCGAAGGGCTTCTCAGAACGGGTGACGATCCTTCCCAGGCAATCCTAGAGCACGTCTGTGGGGACCTCCCAACCATGGCCCTCCTCTTAGGCATCGTCCCCTCGACGTTTGTCTCGCAATTCACGACGCGTTCCAACGTCCACGAGACCCTCACGATGAGTGAGGGTGCGAAACAGTATCACGAACGATTGTCCTGGAAGGCGATTGGGTTCGGAGGACCCAGGGCACAGCACGGTTCCTACGACGTCCCGGCACCATCCCAGCGTCTATTCTTCCTTCCCGAAGACCTCGCCGCCTTCCTCTTCCGCGTCTATGTCAATATGTTTTCCGACGAGGACGTCGAGTCCCGGTTCAAGCTCCTCTTCCTTCCGCCCGAGCGTATGCTCCAGACACTACAGCGCTCCGGTGTTTTGCACTACAACCGCCGCTCCTTTGCCCTGTTGGTGCATTTCGTGAAGACCAGGGTACAGACGGATTGGTGGCGCACGATGGATCTGTTTGAGGACTTGGTGTTGGCCGACAGTCGGTTGATAACGGGACAACATGCGTACCAAGAACTGTGTTGTCAGCTCCATCTCCTCGGTGTGTACACCACCCAGTGGATGCCTTCCCCAGCTCTCCACCACCTCCTTCGAGATGCCTCCGAAGACAGCATCAGACCGTTCCGTGACTGGACTGGGTCGCGGATCCCGCCGGTCGTCACGCTCGCGCTCGTCATCCCCCGCGAGGCCATCACGAGACTCGAGCCCGACTTTGTGGACGTCGGGACACCGGTGTTGCAATGCGACATGCACGACGGGCCGCGTCAAAACTGGTTCGCCGTCACCTCGGCCACGTTTGGGTCGCTGCGCGTCTCTGGCACGGGCGAGCACCGGATAGGCGTGGTCGTCGAAGGCGATGCGGGCGCGGACGCGAGTGCGGGTATAGGTACGGGTGCGAGTGCGACGCAGCCTCCGTGGCGGACCAGGGCGCCGTTGATCATCACGTTTTCGGTCTCGTCCACCTCGGTGATGGACTTTGCGGGGAACCCGAGGGCGACGGTCGGTTTGGCGTTGCGTGCGACGATGGGGGTGTCAGCCAAGTTTGCAGATCGGTTAGGGTTTAATTTGACGGTGTTTAGGACGCAGTTGACGGACTCGGGGAGGGTGTTTGTGCTGGCACGGGCTCCTGTCGTGACGAGCACCGGTGGGGGTGCGGGAACGGGAACGGTTATTCCAGTGACTGATCACTGGCAGGAGAACGAGAGGGGGACTTTGTACTCGGAGTCCACTAGCAGCGCGGATACTACGCCTCGCCGGACGAGCGCAGACGTACACGTCCAGATGGACGACATGTTCTCTGGCGTCCAGTCCTTCACTGTACGCATCGACGTCATAGATCCAAGCGCACGAGCGGCCCTTGCGGACTCGCAGACAATCCCGACCGTGAACTCTGGCTCGGGGTCGACGCGAAGCCTCGAAGCGTGCGTGAGGGTAAGGACATTCACTTTTGCTGTTCGGTTCCCACTCCCCGTCGATGTAGCGCGTGCGAAACTGCGTATTGCGAGGCGGTCGTCGTATATCGAGGTGAGGCGTGTTGATCCCGTTTGCATTGTGGACGCTGACGCCTTGTCCTTATCCCTTGTCCAGGTCGTCGCGCCTCTCGCTCCATTCGACGTCCGATCCGAGCGCGATCTCTCGAACAGATTCGCACCCTTGTCCTTGTGCTCCAACGACGATGGCACCCCGACGCTGGGCAGCATTCACCGCATCAACCTCGACCGGTGCCCTGTGTTCAAACTTGCCAAAACCCCGTCGATGCTCAACTGGTGCAACGTGCACATCAGCCTCATGTTCTCGGAGCGCGAGAAAGAGCGTGCGCTCCGTGCTCATACCGAATCGCCAGTATCATATAGCAGCAGCCCCACTACCGCCCCGGATACACTCCTACATGTCAAACAAACGCTGCACATCCTGTTGCGCTCCGCGGCAGGCGCGGCACCTGATGCAGATGGCGCAGTCCCCCACAAGGTGTTTGCGCTGTGCGACACGTCACGCCGCGGTGTGCCGTATCTCTATATCGTTGTCGCGCGAATGTGTTTGGACGTTGGATCGCACACGGTGGTTGCGGACGCGTTCGTGGCGTCGAGTATACCTGCCGTACGGGCGGCACTGGAGATGGCGCTACGTGATGCGCACGCGTCTACGGATGATGGTCATGACCAAAGGTCCAGAAACCCAGACGGAACCGCAATCCGGTGCATCAGTACCGACGCAGACGAAACTGCGGCGTGGTTCTATCTCCTCCCGCGCCTGACTGAACGGTGTCGGGCGTGGCCACACAAAGCAACGTGCGCTTACCGTACCTCGAAGCACCAGGAGCAGCAAAAGCCCGCTGAACAGACCCTGGGAACGTGGGGGAGACAGAGTCCGCTGTGTACCTGCGGCGCAGGCGTAGGCACCGAGATCTTGCCAAAGGCATTCAAACGGGTCACACCGTACCTCACACGGGTAGCGTTCAGCCCCTTGTTTTCCGTGTCGTACTTGAAGGAGGTGGACGTGCCTGTGACCAGCCCGGTTACTGGGACGGGGACGCCTCGGAAGGGCGTTACGCTCACTGAGCCTCCATTGCGCGACCGAAATGTCGACGTTGGCAAGACGGATGCGGTCGGCGTGGGATATCGATGTCGGTCGTGTGGCAAGGAGGGTGGTCTGACGTGTAGCCGGTGCAAACGAACGCGGTATTGCTCCAAAGCGTGTCAACGTGCAGACTGGAAGGGTCATAAAAAGGATTGTGGGAGTGCCTTTGAGTCGGTGTGTGGGTAGGAGGCGTGCTTCATTAGCATACGTCGTCGTTCCTTCAGTTGCGTGAGATATGAATATATACTTGTTCTTGTTCTTGCGATGGCCTATGGCTTACCCTGTGTCCCGAGTAACATCTGAAACGTCGGCGTAATTTGTCTTGATGCAGTTGACACGTTCGTCAATTACAAGTCACCCGAGATGGGGACTGGGATGAACGGGCACACCGTCGAATAAAGACGGGCCTACGTTGGAGCTGATACAAAAATCTTCATGACAAGAGCCTAGATCAAGATTGTCAGTAAAAACGAGTCTCCACGACGGGACAAAGCTTCAATCCTCACCCCAAGTATAGCACCGTCCTCGTGCCTGATTGCATGCATTAAGTTGTGCCTTCCCAGTGAGGGTTTCGACGGCAAGAAGTGGGGGGAGTTTCAGCGAGTCATCACTGAATGCCGGATTTCCCGTCGGAGGATTCTCGTATGTATCACCATACTCGCTCTTCAAGATTTTCAGCAAACTGGGACCAACGCGCTGCACGAAGTCATCGACTGGCTTGTAGGCACCGTCCTTTGGGCAAATGAAGATTGTAGGGATCGCGAGCGGAATTATCTTTTTTGTAGATTGGTGCAGTACGGTATTCTAAAATCATTCAATAAGCTGTTTGTTGTATTATTCAGAGGAGTGAGCTTCACGAACCAGGATTAAGGGTGAAACGAGCATTAGTTGTCGCACGTATATCTTTTATCGTAGCTGGTCTCAAGTGGCAGGCTTTCTCGACTTAACGTATGAAGTGGGCGGGTGACGTGGGTGCAGTGCTCTGGCCCGCTTCCGTTCTCCCTATCCGGTGGCGGCTCTGGAGGACACTCATCCCTGACCGAATGGAAACTAAACATGTCATGATCTCCTCTCCTTGACCTGCCCTCGAACACCACAACTAAAGGCATGCCTTAGATTCTCATTGTTGAATCATCTTTCTCTATCCATCGACTCTGAGCGTCGAGCTCCAAATATCGACCTTTAACACATGAGGCCAGGTGACAGCTAGCGATGCCGTATTCTCGAAGAATGCGAATGTTCGGAAGACCTTCTTGATTTCGATAATTCCGGTCTACGATCTGCTTGAGCGCCTTCTTGGCATCCGTCTCAGTGTTTTCCGGCTTTTCACAGGACTTGAGCTCAATCAGGACAGCGCTCTCCTTCTCCCTCGAGACAAGACGAATATCGGGGTAGCCACCTCCAGTTCGAGGCCCGACGGAGACTTCCCAGCCCTTCGGTCGCATGGAATGCACGAGGCCAAGGAGGAAAACGTGATAGATGCTGTCTGGAGTCTTGCAGCTGGCGACGCCTCGTGCCTTGGAGACTAAGTTCGGATCAAGATGTTGCTGCATAAAAATCGGCCACCTTTCCGCAAAGGTGCATACGTGTCCCTTCGCGCATACGTCGAGAATATCTGTCTTGGGTTTTTTTCCGCCAATAGACCATCTGGCCCAGTCCGTCATAACTTCCCGATTGGGTATCTTAAATTCGCCAGTGGGCTTGACGGAGATCAGAACGGAAATAATCACTGCGCGGAAACGGCGTACTGTCATGGTCAGGTAGCCGGCATAGTACAACAAAGTTAAACACTCTTCTTCATCCAATGTCGAGCTAAACCATCCCAGGGACAATATTAGACATTGGTATAAACGGGGTTGTGAAGTGGGCGCACTTGCTAAAAGTGACACTATCCTGAAGTTCAAAGGAAATCTCGGCATTAGACAGAAGCCTCTCGAGAGTATCGAGGGGTAAAATGTCCCCTGGATGTCTGCGTAATAGAGGGTAATCGCCTATAGCATTACTCAGCTGGCCCTTGAGGAACTAAAATGATTATTGCTAGCAAACCTGTTTGGACCCAAAGATTATCGATCTTGGATTGCCAAAAGGCATACATGATTGATACAGGATTGTATACGCTGATATGACCGGCAGCAAGGTAGGAATCGTAATGAGCTTTCAGATCTTCTGGCTCCAGTTCACACTACAGAGCATTGTAAATCGACCAATCCACTGGGGACGGTCTACTCACCCCTGACAATGTTCTCAGTTGCAGAACTTCGGCTTCCGTGAACATCAACATGCCGGCAAAAATTGAGTTAGACGTGTGTAGCGCATGTATCTGAGTGATGGTTAGGTGGTGCTAAGCCTTGTCAGCGTGAAGCGACATACTTGGAGATTGTTCAAACCAGAATACCACCCAGCTTTCCCGGTTGGGGTAACACCAACTAGAATCACAGCTCCTAGATGCTCACTCGACTGGATAAGTACGCCAGATGTTCCGCCGTAAAATATTAAATTATGGTTACCTTCAAGAGAATAGGAAGTACACCACGCCCGAAAAACTTGTTAGTCTAGATCACTATTCTCAGCCTTGACCGAAATCAGGAAGGATATGAAGGACGCACTTCGGCGAAAAAGCCATTTTCATAAGCATGATTGATTGGCGCCTCATACTCGTCAATGAGTACTATAACTTTCCGCCCAGATTTCCGGGCCAGAAAGGCGGACAGTTGTTGCAAACTGTCTTTCAATTCTCCCGCAGAAGCTGTGTTGAGACGAATAGATTCGAAAAATGCCTTCTCTTCTGGATCAAGAGAATCCCCAAGATACTGATACCACTCCTTGTAAAGCACCGACATCCTCCTTCTGAAGGACGAAAGCATTTCCTCCCAAGAATCGCCATTGATATTCTGCTTCACGTAAGTGGGCTTGTCTGAACAGTTCGGAGAGAGCAACGAACTTTGAAATCACAGAATATAACTGCATACTTTCCCATGTGCTGTCGACAGAGATCATCTTTGGATTCGATATACAGGCCACGGAAAAGTTGGGATGGATCTGGGTCATCTTCTTGAGGGATACAGAAAAAAGATCTGGACGACAACCTTCAGTACAGAGTGTGGAAGTAAGCGAATGTATTCACTTGAGCATTTGTAGCATGGTGCTTTTGCCGCAGCGTCTGGGTCGGAGAACAAGACGAGCTTTGCCATTCAGGCGATTGACGACGATGTCTTCGATAAGCTTTGTTTTGTCCACAAGATAGGGGCCTAGATCTTCGCGCAGCTGCGGGAAGAAAGGAGAGCACATAGGTTCCAGGACACCGTGGCTGTAGTCCATTGTTGGTTGATGGTTGGAGGACGAGAGTAGGACGAGGTGTTGAGAACGAAATCACTCGCTCAACAAACGATTGCAAATACAGTATCAAGCTACACTCCTGCTCGCCATCGAGCCCTCATTGCTGCACGCTGCGCAGTATCACGGCGTCCGTTCATGTAACAAATGTCATTCGGGATGGTATGAGCGCAGCCACGGGAAGGGATGTTATTATGGTAGATCCGTAAACACTACTAGTACTATGCAATTGGTGATTTCGTACAAGACACCCGTGGGTCAGCCCATTCACCCACAGGTATATCCACGGATACACCCATACCCATTGCTGGTTTACCCGGGCCGGGTACGGTCACCTATCGCAGAGCACCAAACCACCTAAGAGAAGATTGAATCAGTATTGAAGTCCTCAAGCGGATGATGAGCCAAAGAAAGCTCAGAAGTGTCATATGTGGAGCACGCCCTTGTATAACAAGGTATTCTCCCTGAAGAAATTCAAACCATACAATTTCCATGCATCATTTTTCAAAGTATGATGAACGTACTCACCTCGCGCCTAGCATCCGCACAGCAAGTTATTGAACGACAAACGTTCATAGGGAAAAAAAATAGCAACAAAGACAAGACCCACGTCGAACGAGAGTAAGCCCCATTGAGTTGAAGGCACCCGAGGACGGGACGCCAACTACCGCATAACTATATCCATGAGCAACGAAGAGCAAACCATCCGTCAAACAACCCAAGCGAAAAACATGCTCATATCTTCGCATGAAACACTACAACAGGGTTGCTCGACTTCCGGGTTGCAACAGAGTGGGCAAACGGAACTGTCCCTGAATGAGAACGCGGTCCAGTAAATCGATCTTTGCCCGACCATATCTCGCCCCCCTCAGCAAATTTGAAGCTGGGTGCTTTCCGTTCCGGGCGAGAAGGGATCACTCTGTGTCTCCGGGGACTTTCCCCACAGCAGGAATGCGAAAACGAGATGCTTTCTGTGCGTGTGCTGCGACGGCGATGCTTCATACGACGTGGGTGATCATAAAAAAATGGAAAGCAGGCGGGTTATACTAACCTAATATCAACTCCGATTCAAAATGGGCCGAAGACCGGGACGTACCACTGACCCCTCCGAGTACGCTTTCGCCATCCTCCACACTCGTGCCCGACGATGAATCCTCCAGGTGGGGGTGAAAAGGCCACGGCGAAGATTAGCTTTGTGCATTCTCCCCTGATATCGCTAAGTCGACCACCGCCTGGTATGTCGTTCCCCACATTCCGCTTCAATACCGCCCTTTCTGACATGCGCAATCGAGGGAAAGCGCCCGACAAGACGGACGAGATGTGTCTTACATATTCCTTCCAGACCGCCCGTGGAAGATCCCAGAATGACGAGCCCAAAACATACAGCATATGTCTTCGTAAAGTCTACCCGCACGAGGTCACCGACTACCTGCTCGGAAAGGGATGGCGGACGCAGCAAACCAATAACATCCCTCTTCCGCCAGAAGGTCAACCTGTGCAGGAGCGCTACCTCGATGAACCCGAAACATCCACAAAGCCCGACGAAGATGAGACTCGGTATTGGGAGCAGGGGTGGTATCTCTGGACGACCTCCTCTAACAAGAACGCAGTAGAGAAGCTGCTACTCATGTCGCAGAGCCTCAAGTTCCAGGACCGTTATCTTCAAGACAAATTCCATAGGGAAAAGGACGAGCAGAACGAGCAAGTGTGGATAGAACAGCTTCATGGGCGAATCAGAGTTGAACTGGACGGCACGCTGAGTTCGATACCGCCTCCCGATTATCTGCACTATCATTGGTGCGTGCGTGCGCTTCGAATTTCAGTACCTATCATTCATCGGGATACAGGCAGAGCTCATCCCTCACACAAATCCCTTCGTCACTTCGTCCGCTCTTTGACCCAATGCGTAGGCTTCTCGCTCCATCCGCCAAAGTCTTGGATATTTTTCGGCGAAGCTTTGAATCTGGGTCACAACGAGAGTTTGCACGTCGGGTGTGGGAGAAAGGACGTTCACCAGATCCTTTCATCCTCGGACGCCGTCTTTGTAAAAAGGCATGGGAGATGATATCTGGACCCCCAGATGCCAAGTCAGACATATAGGTAGCCTCATACCCTAATGTATCCATCCATATTGTAGATTAGATTGGATGCCAGTCTCCAGGAAACTTGTACAAAAAGATCTGACATGAGGGAGATTCGAACTCCCGCCCTTTCGGACTGGATATCTCTTAACCTGATTCCAGCGCCTTAGACCGCTCGGCCATCATGCCTTCTAGTTGTTGGGGATCATGTTTCAAATGGCCACAGGGGGTTCCGGGATGAATGGATTATCGTTCCGTAGCAACAGTTGCGGGAGATATCGCTCTATGTCGTCCCCTGGCATTGGGATCGATGTATGACATGCGCTCTCTTTTGGGCAGAATAAAGACTCGAGGGAGACTGCGATTCCTCCTGATCGCACTGTAGGCCAGGCATGAGCAATTTTAAAAGCACATCAGTCGATGCCATGTACTAATTCTTGTGAACCCGACACAAAGAAAGTGCCCCTTGGATCTGGAAGAGCCGAAGCTCAGTTGACTTACTTTACCCCAGAAAAGAAGCATTGAGTATGAGGATCAATTGAGTTTGGCTTCATGATGAGCCGCCATCAGTACTGCGATTTGAGAAGTTGTTGCAGAGGTTTGACATCCCCAACTTGCACCGCGTGAGCGGCTGGATCCGATATCGTCAACAGATCCCCAGTCTTTCGTGACCAGGGCCCGCTGATAATCGTGGTTGGTGAGAATTCAACCAGGTGTTCGCTGACCGTGAGCAATCCATCTTTGGCAAGCTTGTCTGCCACCACCATCGGTCATGAACATCCTCTGTCAAGCCCGCCGTGCCCTTCACAACTCGTTTTTACAAGGATTTCTACATGCACCAACATGCTCGCGGGCTTTTGCGGGGCGTCTGTTGCCGCACATCCCGGTCGCGACGACACGGACGTCGAGAGGCATATCCTCGGCATCGCACCCGACACGCCGGGCCCAAGTGTTCGTCTCTTTTCCCGTGCTCTCGTGCTTTGCTCAGTTGAAATCATAGTCAACAGAATGCTACGCACCCTCCACGATCCATCCTCATCGTGAACAAGCTTCGGACAGACCCGGTCATAAAAGCGATCGACGAGCTCCTCCTGTTCGTTTTCCTCGTATCCTCTACACACTTCCCTACTCATCGCGCGTTGGCAGACATGTGAAAAAAACGTATCCCGGTGTGAAAGTGTTTTCAGAAGACCGGCCCGACAAGCCTGAAGGTGCAGAAGTATGGCGACCCGGACCACAGTCGGAGATGATCGACTTGGTCGTCACGCTCGGAGGAGATGGGACCATTTTGCATGCCGCATCGTTATTCAGCCTCGGAGCTGTCCCACCAGTACTGAGTTTCTCTATGGGCACTTTAGGGTTTTTATTGCCCTTCCGTGAGTGCCCGTCGACGCAGCGGAAACACGAATGCTGACCATCTTTCCGGAAACAGATATAGACGATTTTGCAAAGGGCCTGGAGGCTGTGTTTCATGGGAAGGCAACGCTACTAAACCGAATGCGACTATCATGCACATTTTATGACGAAGACGACAAAAAGATGGATAATGACGGTGCGTGTCACGAATGCTTGTCCGCTAGCGACGAACCTTCGTCACATCGATCATTCAGAATGGCAGGTCATGAACGAGATCGCGCTGCACCGTGGTTCCAGCCCCCACCTGAACACAATCGATATCTATGTTGATGGTCAGCATCTCACGGAGGCCGTGGTATGTTCTGTCAGCCAGCATGATTGGGTATGCCACTGATGTTGATCAAAGTCTGATGGCGTGATCGTTTCCACCCCCACAGGCTCAACAGCCTATTCCCTCTCCGCAGGTGGGCCCATCGTACACCCTTCTCTGAGCGCCGTGGTCTTGGTCCCCATCTGTCCGCGGAGTCTTTCCTTCCGTCCACTCGTTTTCCCGGCCTCGTCATCTGTCACCTTACGTGTATGTCGCCCATTTGCTGTCTGCATACAGCCTTTCGTGTTTGTGTTTCTAATATGGCACATATGTTTTCCCTTTCTCTTTCAGATTGGCGACCGTAGCCGTGCTGCGGCGGGCGTCTCGATGGATGGGCGCGTTTCCCATGTCCTAAATCCAGGGGACTCCGTGACGGTACAGGTGTCGCCATACCCCGTTCCCTGTATCAACCGATCATCGATTTCGGAGGATGGCGAAGGAAGACCTGAGGAAGGCGTGGGTCCAGGAAAGGAAGATGACTGGGTGAGGGATATTAACAATTTGTTGCAGTACAATGCTACCTTCAGGAGCAAGGCGCTTCTGCGGTATAGCCGCACCTAGTACACTAGTACGATAGTGAGTGGTCGTGATCGTATTCTGTGTGTGCAGCACTGACGCGTCGAGGTGCTGTTGTGTGCCGCCGGGGTGTGCCAGCCTCCCGATAGACATGTAAGCCCGGTGTATTCGGACGCGTTGCAGGCGCTTAATGATGGAAAGGGTTCCGATCGGACGTTTCATATAGTGATGTAACGCTAGCGCTCGTGTATAGTATCTTCAGCGCGCGCTTGAGACCCGCACCACCGGAAGCACAGAATCTCACAGGGATGGGCGGCATCTAAGTCACTTCTTGCGCGAAGAAAAGTTGCTGTGTGCCACGCATGCCATAACGGAGAATGCGCCGCCGCCTGTACAACTTGAACCGCTGCTGAGATCTGTCAATTTGAGGGACCACTGCGGTACGTACAGGAGAGATATCAAACTTTCTGTGCTTGAAGTTGTGGCAGTCGATCCAGCCGCATCATGGATCACGGCCCGGGGTCCGTTGATGAACTCTATTTTTCCGATGCTCTGCGCAGTGCGCACCGGGGTGGCTCTGAGAGCCCAGAAGCTGTCGGATATGCTCATATGTCGGTGTTGGTGCAGACCTAATATCTCGAGATTAGAATATAGTTGTAATCGTACGAAGAGGAGGCACTAGACACTTTAACGTTGCTTTCTTTTTTTAATACCGCCTACCACTGGTGTGTATCCTAGATCGACCGAATGGAATAATAGAGTCAAGTAATAGTATGGCTACACGAATCTCGAACGCAATCACGTTCACACCTACGGGGGTATAATTCTGAAGAAGGAATCGTACATTGTCCGGGAATACTGTCTGAAATGTCTAAAGGCACAAATACAAATCCATCGCTTATTGTCCACGGAGCTTTTGAAAGAACCAGCTCCGTTTGGGGTGTAACGTCGACGTTGACCGTGACCGTGGACGCGGATATGACGCCTTCTCGTCGTCCACGACGTCCGATGTACGATAGGGCGGCGCGGGCTCCGTTTCTTCCACGTCGTCCGCATCCGCATAGGTAATAGTGATATCCGGTATCGGAATTGCACGCTCATGTTCGTGCGGTTGCGTGACCTGGACGTCGATGATTTGGTAACGCGGCATGTGTGCGATGAGTGTGGGCCACGCCGGTGCGCTGATGCCGACAAATTTTTCTTTTTGTCCAGGCGCGGTCACGGTGAGCGAGAGGGACGCGTTACACAGCCCCTTGAGCTGCGGGAACACATTCCGTGCGTGCGAGAGCGCTTGCTGGATCCACGGGACGGTCGTCAGCTTCGTAAGTCGTGCTGTCGAGAGCTGGGCTCACGATATAGTCTAGCGCAACTGGGACATATACCAGTTCCCCGTCATACCGGTAGGTGAGGATGTCGGTGCCAGAAGAACGAGGTTTAGTAGTGTGGTGACAGGTCATCTTGGTTGGGTACGAGTTTAGATGATACGTTGGAGGAATGGGGGTGAACGACACGGGAGAATATAACCAAGCCGACCTTTTATCATGGCATAACAGTGCTTTGACGCGCGACCCCAATTGGTATCGCAGTGAATCGCCATTACTATTTCTGTGATTCACCGCCTTGCGTGGCCCTGCGTGTCCTGTGACGGAATCGAACCAACTCAAGCTGGCATAGTCCTGTGTGACGCCGCATTGCATGCATTGCCACACTGTTTGGACTCCCAAAAACACATTCAATTTGAGTTTCCCAAAGAAGCCCACAATGACACAATGAACAGCAATGTGTTGTGATACTAGTCACTTCGAAATAAGCTGCACACTACAATGCATCGGCTACAACTAAAGTTACATTGTTCACTGAGTTTCCATGATTCCAATGTATCACGCGACGTTGTCAACCAACAAAGAGAATAACCCCGTCGTTCTGTTGTTTGTCTTGGCGACTGGTTTGACCTTTTCAACCTTTGGTTTCTTTGCCTTCTTCTGCTTCTCCAGTGCAAATGCATCTTCCAACAAAGCAGTACAGGCATTCCATAGACCAGAGGTCAAGACGTCCTCAGAAACAGGGGTCGAATTGGTTAAGTAAGCATGAAGCTTTTGCCCAGAGAGTGCCTGGATATTGGCTGGTACCTGCTCCGTCAAAAACAACACCTGTGATAAGATATGGATAGTCTCGATAGCCATCAGAATTTGTGCCATTAGCTGTACGTTCCGATCGGTCAGTGGTATGGTTGTTGGCGGGTTGGTATCTGTGGCAAGGCCTGCTGTATCGTCCGAGTCAACGTTAATGGAGGGCGGCGATCCGTAGAAAGTAAGGAGTGCGTGTGCTTCTTGGAGCGTCCATCTCTCCTGTTCTCGGGCCTTGTTCATGCCACTCTCCAAAGCCCGTTGATGGAGCGTTTGCACGATCCATCTCAGCACGAGGACGGCCATAAGTCGGTCTGGCGGTACGCTTTTGACGGCAGTAACGTTACTCCCCAAGATATGCAGGAACAGTGCCATCCGTTCCTCCAAGCTCCGAAGTTGAATAGGTACCCAAGCGCCTGCATCGATGCATTCATCAAAGCCAGACGAGACCATGAGCGTTGCCAGATCCGGAACGCGCACTTGCTCTGAGGCTATTCGGATTCCGCGACGAACGTACTCGATGACATATTTCGGACGCGCTGGTGGGCGAGAGCGGGAGCAAGATGAAGCCGACGCCGGGGTAGTCTCGGAAGAGTCTTCTTCCGTCCCGCGTAAACGCCGGAGCTCGCCGCGCAACGGAGCAAGGAGGTCGGCGGCATCGTCCGAGTAATCTTCGACAACGTCAATGAGCTCGTCGGGATCCTCCTCAACTTCATCACCCTCATACACGCTACCATCCGCTGCTGGGGGTTCCTCTTCCAGCGTTTCAGGAAGTCCTACGCCATCCTCTAGCAAGGCGTAAATCCATGATCGGATTGGTCGGCCGATGGATATGGCAACATTTTCAGTGTCTGGGTTATCGAGAAAGATCCTCGGCCAGAATGTTCCAGTATTCAGGATGTCCGTGACTTTCGGCTGTAACTTTCCTGCTCGGAACGCCTTCAGGTACAACGAGCGAAGTATCAAAACGCTGTCCTCCGGAAGTACACCATTAACCTTGCCGGGCTCTTGACTTTGCGAAAGCGCGCGCGAGAACAGGTTAGGCAACGGACATGTATCACCTCCGTGCAGTGCACAGATTGGTGTTGGCCACAAACTTGCGGGACCATACACGTCTCCTTCGTATTTATCAATGGCATACTGGAGGGCAGCATTCACGATCCTGTCCACGATCCTGTCGATCTCGCCGGTAGCCAGACTACTTGACGAACGAACAAGCAGGGCGTTGACTGTGCGATCAATGAGGTCCATTACCGACCCAACCCGGTGCTTGGCTTTACGCTTTTGCGTAGCTGCATTGAGAATGGAAGAAAGTGTGTCGGCAGTGTGCGTAATGCGCTGCGAGAGGGTGAGACTCCTTTCGAAAAACAACGACTGGACATTGCGCTGGGTCGTCGATTTGTTAGAGTAATCATTCCCGATTAAAGAGGCAAGCAATGGGAGGAGAGTCGCTGGTAATTTCAGATGTGATGCGAGGGTCGATGGTGTATAGACGGTCACGGAGAGAACAAGATCCGACGATGGTTTTCCCTCTGGTGGGATCAGTCCAAAGGATGTTTGCTGTGACGTAGGGTTGGATCGCTTTTTGGTCTTGCTCACTACGGTCCGAAAACCATCTTCTTGGTCATCGTGTGTGCTCGGAGATTCGGTAACAGGCAATGGCACTGCCCATAGCATCTCTTCCAACGGAATGTAACCTGCATACCGACCGGAATTGAGGATAACAAAATCAGAGTCGTTGCCCACGACATAGGCACCGAGACGACCGGCTAGCTCAACTGCGTACGGATCTCCTTCCTCATCGGCAAAATGTACCTCGAGCTCAGGGTTCTCTTTTGCGAGACCCTCTAGAGTCTCTATGCACGACAGGAGTACGAGGGGTGGGATGATGCGATTTTCGTGGAGGAAGCGTCGGGTTGATCGGGACGTAGGCGACGTGCGGAAAAACA
>JBBPNE010000158.1:0-42478 GCA_038090735.1 Xerocomellus amylosporus | reverse complement strand
AGGAGGAGGCCGAAGAGCCCGATCCACGCAAGGATCGCCTCCTCGATCCCAAACAACCCCACTCCAAATCCCCCCACCGCCCCCCACCCCGCTGGCACAATCGCCCCCGCAAAAGTGTCGTCGTCCCCATGCCCTTTGATCGTGAAAAAGTACCTCGATCAAAGCGTGGTGTCAGGCCCATGCCAAGGATATCCCGACACCAGAACGACCTGATGCTCAAGAGTCTATGGGAACAAGGCTACAAGATCTATGACCCAAATGCCCCCACCTCCGACGAGGAATCTGACCAGAACGACGACCATCTCCCGTCCCAAGTCCCCTCCGAAGACGACGACCGCAGCCCTTCGCCTTCTCCCGTCAGGTCAGACGACGACGAAATGGACGTCGACGAGGACGCCGAAGACCAAGACCCCGCCCCTCCCCGACAATCCCCTACTCGTCCCACTCTCAACACCAATCTAAAATCCACTCCCCCTCCCTCCACATCCGCCATAGACCTTGGCCCGGACATCCCTTCAGTTCCACCCTCAATCCGTGCGTCCCTAGACCCAACCGCATCCCCGCCAGATCAAGACCTTCGCCCCGGTGCAATACCCCACGAAGACATCGACCAAGACCATTATCCAGACGCACTTGATGACGACGATCGCCATCCTCCCCCACATTGCGACGTAGAAGCCGACGGAGACGAAGACGAAGATGCACAACCAGAGGAGCCCTCACAGCCCCCCTCTCCCACTCCACTCGCGGAACCCGAACCAGAGCCAGAGGACGAGGACCCTGATCTCCAGCCAGCCCACAGAGCAGAGGCCCTCGACGTCCTCGCAACGATCGAACTCAGGTTTGCGCTCTTGAGAGAGAGGGTCTATGTCGAAAAAATGGAGGGCTTGGCATGGGAGGAAGCTTTGGTCTGGGACGGTCAGTATGTCATATTCTCGCGCTACTCTGACCTTATCCACCTCGCCATATCAGGTACCCATCCGGAGCTCCACCACCTGCAAAGCGAACTCACGAAACGACGCGACAAGCGATTGATGCTCGCGTCAAAGAAGAGGACATACGAGATCGAGGCTCTTACGAGGAAGAGGCGCGAAGAAGAGACATGGTGCTGGGAAGGCTGGGATGTGAGTATAGATATGACACTTGTCCATCTTCTTTTCCATTTTCGCGCGCATATATGTACCTTGCTGACACCGCCCATAGATTGCTCGTACCGAACTCCAGACTGAGATGATCGCAGAGACAAACAGAAAGAGGCGCAAGCTTGAGAGGGAGAGGAGGACAGTCGAGAGACCTCCGGGAGGTACGCATACACGACTCCCCTTTATTCATCAACTAACCTGTCTTTAGCTCGGCGTGTTCCCAATGCGATACTCAACCCCCCGCCTGCACCTACCCTCCGGCAAATTGCAAACACATTCCCTCTCCCATCCCACCTCTCCCATCTTGCAGCAAACAAGAAGTTGTCCAATGCAAAAGGTCTCGGCGTTTACCCGGGACTTGATGGATTGAGTATGTCAACCACTACTGCACTGTGCATCAGTACAATTGACTTGATTCATGTAGGTGGAGCAACGGCCTACCCCGACCTCCCAACACTCTCTCCTCATGATATAGCAGCCGATCTTGAATTTCTCTTTCAGCACCGGAGGATGGGATATGGGTTTGGGATGGGATTTGGTCCCCCGGTTGGCGTCGGCTATAACAGTAACACATCCGGGTTTGGTCCTGTAGCCATGGGCTTTGGAGGACCCACGCCAAACCCAGGGTTCGGATTGAACGGGATCGGGATCGGCGGTCCCGCAGAGACCTACCCACCAAACCCAGGTCCCGGCATCGCTCCTGGCACTCAGATCGGGGGACCGCCACTTGCACTTGGTAGTTCTGGACCTGGGCTTGGCCCACTTGCACCGGCCTCTGCACCGTCACAAAATGCACCGAACCCAATGACAGGACCTGGGAGTACACCAGGGCCAGGCATCGCGAATGGTGACGGGCCATCGTTCTCGCAGCCGGCGATGGGCGTATTTCAGGGACCTCCTTCTATTGGAACAGGTCCGACAGGATATTCCCTCGGCCCTGGAGTAGGTGGAACGAGTATCGTGATCGGACCCGGAGGCACGACGAGTACCCCAGTCATCGGTCCTGGAGGAACGCGAATCCAACGTCCCTCTGGTTTCGTAGAGCGAGAACGTGAGTTCCAGAGGGACAGGGAACGGGAGTTGATCCAGCGGGATCGCGAAATGCGGGAGCGAGAGCGTGAAAGGGAGTTTGGCCCTCACATGGGACCCGGATATCCTGCTTGGGGTTCCAAGCCTGCTGGAGGCATGGACTGGGGTGTTGGTGACGCGCGGCGCAGAGAAGAGAAGGAGCGGATCGAGAGGAATGAACGCGACAGGGAAAGAGATAGATCCCAAGTCCAACCGATTGTCCCGACACCCACCCACCGTCACCCGCACCAGCATCCCCACTTGCATACCCATCAGCTGCAACAACACCCTGTCCAGCCTCCTCATCAACCGCATCCAGTGCACGCAAACCAGTCCCATTCTCACCAACTTTCCCAACACCCTCAGCATCACCATCCTCTTGGCCAACACCCGCACCAGCATACCCAGCACCAACACGGAACATCGCACGTACCACCTCACCATCATGTAGGGCAGCATCACCACCATAGGCACCATCATCATGTCGTACACCACCACCATTCTGGTGCAAGTTCGTCCGGTCCTGACGGAGCTTCTCCGCTTCCCCAAGGCTCTAGTCCTGCACCAGGAGTACAAACGATGGAGATCATCAATCTGTCTGCGAACCCTTCCTCCAAGTCGCATTGGAAGAGGGACGAGGCAAAGCTCGGAGGGAGTAGCATGCCTGGAAGTCGACCTTCTTCTACCCACCCGCTTCCACCCTCGCACAATTACGATGAGCGAGAACGGGAGAGAGAAAGGGAACGCGACCGACCGATTGCAACACCCTTTGTCCTCGCACCGTCGCATCACACCATCTCCTCCGCGTCCTCTTCCCCTCGACATGGCTGGACCCCCGGGCCCTCGCCTGGCCCCGCAAGCTCGAGCATTCCACCAGCTCCATTCTCACACGCTCCCGAGCGCTTCCACACTCCCGTGCCACACCGTTTTTCAAACCCAACCCCAAATGGGCTATCGCAGTTGCCCCGGCCGCTGACAACGTCACCTCCCCGTGCACCACGTCCGTCCGTCTCGCCTTCAATCTCTGGGATGAACGCACCTCTTGCATCTTCCTCGTCATCCACCGGACCCTTTCCACTCCCACGCAAGCCGTCACCGGCGCTACCAAAGCTGGGCATGCCGCTGGGGTACCCACCTCGCCTCACAGGTCCGGGTGTCGTCCCACCCACAGGTCCTGGCGTCCCAGGCGTTCTGTCTACCACGAGTGGCGGGCCTGGCGTGACACCCTCTGGGATACTCACGAGCGGACCTGGGGTTCCCCCGGGTCCAGGCATCGCCCCTGCCCCCGTCGTCGGCGGTCCACCTGGGGAAAGCACTGCACCGTCCCTCTTCACGGGAACCCGGACGACGTCGCCATTGATACCGTATACGGCCAGTGCGTCCGTCGTTGTGGTGTCCACGCAAAAAGTGGGCGTCGACGGTCCATGATGAAAGTGGGCGAATGGCACGGATAAGGATACTGCGATGGACGGTTTCGTATATACTTTTCTTTTCTTTTTTTGATTGAGATTTGGTGTTTCCGACATGAATTACTTGCAATGTTCCCTGGAAGATCTTTTTGATGCTTTTTTTCACTCTTCATTCATAGATCGAGGGGCAGAGCAGAGCAATGACAAGGTACTCGTAGCTAGTCTGCATCGGGCATCCCCCGAGGAGGGTGTATATGCGATGAATAATACGTTTGTCATCTCAGAGACTGGCCGCGTTCGCTAGTGCCATTGGATATCGTTGTTGTCTATCTCATCGTTCGTACAGTACATCTGGAATGTAGGCTCATGCTTCGATCGGGTGATCGTGAGTCCTGGGCAATTCGCAGCACTGCGTATCGAAATATATATATATATTCCGCTGGGAGAAAGCAGACTGACGTTGATCAGCCACGCAATCTAGAGTACATAAGTAGGGCGATAAGGTCAGAGGTTACAATTACAAAAATGCTGTGAGCGGGCACATAGATCGTCGTTAGCAAGACAAGCAATCCCCTCCGATACACAGATCCAGAATCAGAAATCCCCGAGGTCGACTTCTATGCTTTCTATGACGGCGGCTTCTAAAGACTTGTCTTTCCGTGGCGAGAGCTGCGAGCTCGCAAGGGCTGATATTGGCAGTGGGGATATAGGTCGCGAGCTTGCTGCCGGCTGTGGTGCAATGACGGGCGTTCCATTCACATTTGGCGTTCCTGACCTGTTCAACAAGGTGAACGAATGCGGCGGGTGACAAACAGTATCATGAGATGCAAGCCACGAACGACATGATAGAGTACGAACCTGGATGTATCGTTAAACGTCCTCGGTATCATCTTGAGCCTCGCGCTTGGGTCGGATGGCGTGACCACGCCCGAGGCTCCTGCATTGGCAAGCTTCCGTTCTCTTCGTTTCCGTTCAATCTCGAGTAGCTCAGCTTTTCGCACAGCTTCAAGGTTTGCTTTACGATTCCGCTCGTTGACTTTGGCGAGTTTGTCGGCAAGCGATTCCTCCTCCTCCTCTCGAGTGATTTGGATGACAGGGAGTTCCTTTAGCTTTGCCTCGATGTCGGCAACTTCGCCGTAATCCTGACGTCGCGCAGCCAGCGTCTTTGCTTGTATTAGGCGTGATCGTTCCATCGTAATAGCTGCTGCGCTCAGTTGTTGGTTAAACTGGTTCTTGCGTGCAACCATCGCTGCAATGTCACTCTAAATGATACCTCAGCGCCATGCTTGGCAACTACAGGAGACGCCTAGACCTCTGTCATGGGTTGCGTGACGAGCTTGTGAAGCTGTGCAGCCTTTTTTTCTAGCTGTCGTTTGGAAGGTAGCCGCACTTCGTCCACAGCACATGTTTTGCTAAGTCGATCAAACTCCTTCTACACTCTGGTACATCAGAATTGATGAAGGAAAAGATAACGTACGCACCACATCGAAGGCTGCATTGGAGACCTTGTCCATAAGAAACGTCTTGACCGACTTGCCATGTTTAAGCTCAAGTAATTGATTGACAGTTCTTTCGTTGATTTTGTACGGTCGTGCGAGATTGGCACCGAGATCTTGCAGCCTATTAACGCAGCAGTAGCAAGAGCTCCAAGCTCGACTCACTTGTCACCTCACACAACCGGTACACTGGTTCGTTATTCTCCTGTCCAATTAGGTAACGTACCCAGCCACCTTGCATGGGGAGTTTTCAGTTAAATAGATATGAATGGGCGCTGAATTGGACTCGCCTTTGATATAATCCTCAAACCAGGGTGCCATACAATGTTTGGCGAGCATGTCCCGAGTAAGTCTGCAGGACGACAGATCCTTGAGAGTGATTGGTTCATCCTCCGGGTTAGGCTGTTTAGAGAACAGTTTGCGGTCCTTTTCTTCCTCCTCTTCATATTTGGTGATCTGACCATCCTCTTCCTCACCAGAAGAGGTATCCATGTCCATAGGCGATGATGAGCGGTCCCGCTTGGGAGAGTCCGTGCGAGTCTAGAAGTAGTGAGAAAAGAAGTTGGCCTTGCATTGACCATACTTACGCGCTTCTTCTCGTCCTTTGCCTTGCGTCGGGCTTTAAGCTCGTCAAGTTTCTTTGACTTCTCCTTTGTAGCCCCTCTCACAGCATGATGACCTGCGAATTGATCGTTAGACGCTGAATTGTAAAGAGAAGGCATTGTCAGCACGTTTCGCTGCTTTGGCCACGGCATCCGCATCGCCTGAGCCATGCTTTTGTTGCTTGATCATCTCTCGTAGTTTCCGTATGTCTTGTATCTTTTGCATTTGTTCCAGTCGTTCGGCGAGAATATTCTCTCGGTCAACCTCAGACATTCTAAGTAGTCTATTCGGTTGCAACGTCGGTAACATCGGGAATGCGGTGTCAAAAGCTACGTTCTAGTACCTAGTGTAGAACTCACCGCTCCCTATCTGCATCATCCTCATACTTGCCTTCCACAGGAAAGGGGCTGGCCTCCTGGCCCTCTTCGCTTTCCGGAACATTTTCCGAGTCGCTATCGGAAGCGCTAGTAGACTGGTGTATAGAAGATGATACAAAGTAGACTAGGGAAGGTACATACCTTGCTTTGCGCTTCTTGTTTCCAGAATGCTTCGAGCTGCTGGCTTGGCGCTTTCGTTTCTTCTCGGTAGCTCCGGCGAGTTCAAGGAGTTCATCGTCAATGTCACCGTCAGAGTCAGACATGGTCAACTGAGAAAGTTGAGAACGACGAGGAGGTAGAAACCGAGAAAAGGACAAGTTGCTGAACTGCTCTTACTCCCCTCCGTTTGGATGTTTTGTCTTGTTTGTATCCTGTGTTACCACGTGATAACCCGGCGGTAAGCTATAGGAGATAATTTACCATTTTAATCGTTCCACTGATCATGCAAGGATCCGACGTCCTCCCCGACCTCTACGAGGCCTCCATCAGCGAGATTCAAGATGGTCTAGAGAGCGGCCGATTTAAATCCACCCACCTTGTAAAGGTATGCTGGTCGTCTTTCGCTTGTATCTTACAATATCACCGTCGTAGGCATACTTGGCGAGAATTGAGGAAGTAAATTTGAAAGGTGCAGCTCTACGTGCGGTTTCAGAGATCAACGCTACCGCTTTGCGTCGAGCTGAAGAACTCGACGCTGAGAGATCTGAGCACGGGAACCGAGGACCCCTGCATGGCATACCCATCTTGATCAAAGACAATATCGCGACAGTGGGGTAAGTTGCCCAAAGTTGATACGCCTATAAAATGACTCTCAGCTCTTGCGATAGCATGCACACCACTGCTGGTGAGCACATCTTGTCTTGTGGATCATTAGTTCTGATGTGCGATGCAAAGGCTCCTACGCACTCGAGGGATCTGTCGTCCCTCGTGACGCGTTTGTGATTTCAAAACTCCATGACGCAGGTGCCATATTGCTGGGAAAAGCAAGTATGGCAGAATGGGCGTGCTTCCGTGGTGAGAGTGTGCCCGACGGCTTCTCTACCCGCGGCGGACAGACTACTGCCCCATATTGTCCAAACCTCAACCCATACTCTTCCAGCTCTGGCAGTGCAGTCGCTTCGGCAATAGGTCTCGCCGCAGCCGCCCTTGGTTCAGAGACAACGGGTTCCATCGTTCTCCCCGCTAGTCGGAACAATATTGTGGGAATCAAACCTACCGTTGGCCTTGTTTCGCGCTCTGGAGGTAGGGTGGTGACCCATATATGGAATGAACCCTGCTGAGTGTGCCCACCATCAGTCATCCCTATCTCTCCTCACCAAGATACGGTTGGCCCCTTGGCCCGTTGCGTTGCCGACGCGGCACTCCTCCTTTCCGTCATCGTCGGGAACGACCCAGGTGATACCTGTGACATCGGTCTGCCTCCACCTCAGGAATGGCCTGACTACACGAAGGCATTGAATGCTGGTGCCTTGCGCGGAAAACGGCTCGGGGTTCCTCGTGCACTCTTTCAGGACGACCCCATTATCAACGACACATTCCAAAAGTCACTCGACATTTTCCGTGACTTGGGGGCACACGTCATTGACCCGGTGGACTTTCCGAGCGCTCAGGAGCTGAAACAATCAAAGGCGGAGGACGTAGTCTTGACAGTCGATTTTAAGCCAGCTCTGAACAAGTACTTGGCAGAGTTGGTGGAAGTCCCCACCGGGGTGAGGAGTCTGGCAGACGTTATCAAATTCAACCTCGCGCATGCAGACGTCGAATCACCCGCACCTTACCATGCGGATCAATCCCAGTACGCCACGTTGTACGCATTTCATCAGTGGTGCTGAAAAATCTCCGAAGGTTACTTGCGTCTGAGGCAAGCCAGATTGACGAGAACTACTACGCTGCATTGGCAGAGAATTGGGAACTGGGACGTACTCGAGGGATCGATGCAGTCCTCCGAGCTCATCGACTGGACGCCCTGATTTTACCAACTGACAGTGCGTGAATATTTGAATCTATGCTTTTGTTTACGCAGCGATTCTGTCAGGCTATGCGACGAAGCCCACCGGGGTATCTGGTTACCCAATCATCTCGGGTGAGTGCAGTATCAATGGGCCAAAGGTTTTGCCCACCAAGAAACACCGCACAGTACCCCTCGGTCATCTTCCACAGCACGTGCAATGTACCCCTTTGAAACCTGCACCGCTACACAGTCGTACCCCAAACATGCCGTTCGGCATTGCATTCATTGGGACATCGTACAGCGAGTACAAGCTCATCGGTGTTGCATATGCTTTCGAACAAGCCACAAAGGCACGCTTACAGACAAAGGCATACCCATTAGCGACCCCAGTCACTCAACTGAAGGATGTTATTTTGCAGTGAAATCTATCATATGTCGTTCCGTGAGACCTACCTTGCTATGCGAATTGCTTCGACGCGTGTATACTAGTTCGTTTGGCCTGCTCATAAAGGTTCGACTCCTGTTGAAAGAATTGTCGCATTGCCGGAAATGGTACCACCGAAAACACAAAGCATTGCTAGGTATGTTCTGCAAGAACAACTTTTTTTCTCTCCGCCTGGGGTTTGCTCTCTCCGGCGCGAGTATGTTTCCGCCGGCGCTCTTCCTTGACATGCTGAGCTTCGAGCATCGTCCGCTTGAGTTTTGACGCCTGATACACAGGCTTGGGTAGATGCCGCGTCCTAGATTGCCTCAGACGAAAAACCCGAGTGAACATCTCACAACGTACCGCGATATCTTGCCAACTTCCTGGTCGTGTTTCCACCGATCCTTGAGACTCTCGCGATACTCGATTGCAGCGCGCTCTCGTGCTGTAATGATTCCCAGTTTCTCCGAAGCCTTGGCTTTCCATATCCTGACGTTACCGTCATCCGATCCTGAAATGACGAATCGTGCGTCTGCAGTGAATATCGATGATGATACCCTATGAAGTACGTGAGTAATTGTTTTTGCGAAAGGGGACGAACTCACCTCTGCATTCGTTTTGTGTGATACACTTCTGGTTGTGTACCCCGCCCTTCCTTCCATATGCGCAATGTTCGATCCCACCCGCCACTCACAAACTCCAGACCCGTGGGGCTCCAATCACAGCTCATAACAGCCGCAACATGCGCTTTGTAGATATGTGTTGGAGTCGACAGGTTGCGGACGTCGAATGTATACAGGTTGTGGTCTTCTGAGGCCAGTAGCACTGATGTAGGGAAAGTCGGCGACCATGATAGAGCGTTGCTTTGCATCTGCATGATGACCCTCCGCTCGGCTTTACCCGTGCGGATATCATAGAGCGTGAAACTGCGATCGGAACCTATGCTTCCGAGCACAGACGCTTCAGCGAGGTTGAAACGCACCGATGTGACGGTCTCAGTGGCTGTTGGGAAGGTGAGGTTGGAGACGGCGGCGCTCCTGGAGGAAAATGATCAGCAGCAGGCCAATGCGACATGGTAAAGGATATTGACTTGTTCTCATCCCATATTTGGACTACATTCGATGCTGTAGCGAACAGAGCATCTGTTCTGTGGTGATCAATAGAGCTGTATGGAATCACATGAGTGAGACAGTCTTGTTGGTAAACGGAAGTCCGTACTTGAAAGATGATTTTCCGGCGAACACATTGAGCGGTTTTTGTTGCTAGATTGACCGTCAGTCGGGTGGGGAAGAGGATGAAGGACGCAAGGATGCTGACAGAGGTTTGCTCCTGCGGTGAAACATCCCAGAGCTTGATGTTACAATCGACACCGCAACTAAGCAGCCTGTCGCCGTCTGCGAAGCAAAGCCCGGATACTTTTCCCTTGTGGGCGCCTTGTATCTGATGCGAATGTTTTTTCTCAGCAATATTGTGCACGATGACGCCTGTGGCCGGTTGGTTTATGACTAATGGAGTGCATGAAAAACTCACCGCCGTCCCAGCTACCACTGGCGACGATATTGACTGTTCCTGGTTTCCTGCAGAGCACCTCCACGGCATCGATATGGCCTTCCAAACTTGCAATGAATGGTTTCGCAAACATCCTGTCCATTTTGGCGGCATTTAGAGCACGCATCCGCTCGCGCGCACGCGCAAAGGGGTGGAGCAAGGGATCGAGGTTGCGTGAGGTGGGTGTTGGGTCACCAGGCCTCGTTGGCAGATGTGCAGACGGCTCATGCTGGAGAACGGAAATTTTCTGGACTGGGCGTGATTATCATGATGGACACGATCGGGGGCTCGAACACATACCATGATGTACGGTAAGTACGAACAACCGGTGGGAATTTCAGGAAGTGGCAGTGTCATACTTAGAAACTCCGCAACAATCCAGTCTCTACTGTATTGTTTTCTCAGTTCAACACTGTCAACGTTATCAACAGTCCAGCAAACGACTCAGCCGTTATCGGGGGCGTACTTTTCCGAGGGGACGCGAGATGGCGCCAATTTATTCGAAGTTCGGTTTCATGATGCTTCGGTAGTCCACGGAAGTGTCACGCATAGGTACTTACTTGCTGCCAGTGGCGTCTCAGTTGGATGTGAGGGTGGTCCCGCGACGCCGCCCTCTACGGTAGAATACACCCGATTGCGTATCTTGGCGGTCCAGGAGGGTGAATGATGTAGAGAATTTGTCGCAGACATAGATCATGTCTCGTGCTTGATGTGCGCCATTCGGAACGGTGAGCGCGTGTCGCGACGATATACATTATCTGAACGTGTTCGAAAAGGCAGAATGCCGGGGAATTATGTTGAGATTCGAGAACGGAGGAGTGGGATGGAATTTGTTTCTTGCATTCAGCGGGAATGCCTCGAGCTGACTGCCAGTGCACGGTATGGTAGAGTTTCATTGTCGTATTTCTTCCCTTTTCTGGAACAATACATTCACTGAAATAGAAAGTTAAACGTTAACGCAAGGTCAACCATTTTTGCGAGGATGTGACCTTGTCGAGCGTGCAAGTAATACTACACGGGACTAGTAGCGCCCATACCAACCCAGCCAAGACTCTTGGACGCAACAACGAAAACTCCCCCCAAGAGATGTTGCCCGGACTGGCCCTAGGTCCCCTACCACATCCTCTCCGGACGCCAGACCTAAACCCCCTTCGAGACAGTATATGTCTGGACTGGCACCTGTCATTTCAGGTGGTTTGCTGTCTGGACGCGGCTCTGCGTTACCCCAATTATGGTATGTCAGACCATCACCCCCTGAGCAAGAAATTGACCATTTGCACCATCATGTCAAGCTATCGCACGAAAACCACTCGGGAGTGGCAGTCAATGCAATCAAGGCTTGTTCGTAGGAATTTTTGTGAGTAGTACTGTACTAAGTTGCATATCTGGCAGTGTGTCTAATCTGCACTTGCCGGTTTAGGATGGTAACAGCCGGGGCCATTGGTGTAGCAACGGGATGGATCGGAGAGCGCTATGACACGGCTATTCTTGTTACTCTTTCCCATCATCGTGAACCAGGTTTTCAGGTCTCGAAAGCCTACCCCACCAGCAGCCAGTCTGCCTTTGTCCTTCCTTTGAGGCTAGCGTGATATGCACGCACCCCTTGTCGTTCATTCATCCCTATGAGCCAGCTGAACATCGTCTGTCTGTCGCTCACCACAAACCTTCGCTGCATCGGCTTTACGCTCGGGCAAACTGTGGCCCTCATTATACCCCCAGCGATCGAAGTCATAACATCGTTGCTCTTCATTTACTCGTGCTCCGGACAGGGCAGGCAAGTATTCGAAATATATTGGAGAGCCGAGTCGTTTCATCTAGTGTTGATATACGTTGATAGGTGGTCGCAGGTCATACTTGCCGCGGATGGTATTTTGTATTTCACATGGGCACTGCTAGACATGTTGTCATACGTAGTCCCCGCAGCGCAGATTTCTCTGACGGTTTTTAGAGCCCTTGATTTTCTCGTTGGTATGTCCATCCGAGTCCCCTTGATCGTCTGATGTGACTGAAAATCGTAACCAGGAGCTGTATCATTCACCCCCATCCTTTTCTATTCGATCTATCTTTATCGACTGAGCTTCCGTGATTTCATTCCCACATTTCCTCGCAAGCTCCAACCGTATCTCGAAATTTCATTGCCCATCCTAGTGCTTATAGCTGTAGCAATCAACGAAGTGTCATCGTTTGTTGGAACATACCCAGGTACGTCCTGATTTTATGTATATATGTGAGACGTGCTTAGCCACACAACCAGGGACAGCCCCTAATCGACCTCAAGTTGTTGTAGAGTTTCCACATGACAGCGGGTCTCTGTGGCTTTCTCTTAGCCAGTCTTCTCTCACGACATATACCATGACCCAGTTCCTCTTCTTCCTCCTCGCCTTCTCTCGCCTTTCTAGGGCATTTCTGGACCAAAGGCGGATAGAACTCGCCCACTCTGACGAACACCACTATTTCCACGGGATCGCCTGGATTACTGCCAGCATTATCATCGGCGTCGTTGAAACTATTGCTGGGTTTGCCCGAGTTACTTTCGGCGTAGCATTGGCTCGCAGAATAGTGCGTTTGATCGCACGGGCCACTCTCATGTTTGGCTCGCTCAAAGGGTACGTCGTACTCGCTACGCGTCTCGCTGTGACGGCCTAACCTCCCTTTCAAACAGTCTCGACGTGACGGAAAACTTTGAAAACCTCACAGATGAACTGCGCGGTGTGTCTCGGACTCGAATCAACGGACACATCTCTCGCATGCTCGGCGTCAATCCCCGACGGAATATGTTCCGTCGCATCTCCCAATCATACTCCGAACGATCGCGACCAGACGAATGTTCAGCAGCTGAGAAGCAGCCTAGGGGCCGGCGCGTCACTGTGCACTACGAGAAAGGACAGGCGCCTTTCTTGCAAATTCGTTTTTCCGCACTCGACTTCCCCGCACAAGCTGTTCTCGCGGACATGGTCCAGCAGAGACGGCGGTCTCTTTCTGGGTTGATCCCAGGACGTGCAGGTGCCGGCACTAGCACACAACAACATGGAGAGAACGAGATGGCTGACGCGCGGAACGCGATGCTCGAACCTCCGAGGGCGAAATCGGCACTGGTGACCGCTGGTAGTAATCACCATGTATCCCCCCCCGATTGGATTCCACCGCCCGAAAAAATCCATACGAGACGGGGGAGCGGGGGAACCGTCTCAGACAGCCAGAGCATCGTCCGAGAACTCGAACGCAGGTTCCCAAACCTTCCCCCGCGCGTGACAGGCAAATACCGTGGATCCATCCTTGGTCAAAATTACGAAGAAGATGCATTCCCAGTTGTCGGGATCTCTCGCCAATCCAGTTTAGTACGCAAAGACGGGGATACCCACAATCCGAGCGAGGAAGGCGGAGCTTCTGTCACACTTAGCCCGAGCGGATCGATCAAGCGGAAACCGGCGCCGCCTCTCCTCGACATCGCGTATGTCTCAGACCGACGCAAACGCCCGGTATCCACATGGGGAGGGTTGACCCAGAACACAGTCAACTACACCGTAGACTCTCCCGTGACTTCCGTGACTCCCGATAGCCCCTGGGAAGGTACCACCGTCAGCACCCCAGATCCGGAAGTAGCGGGAGAACCCAACACTCCCAGATCACGAAGGGCGAGCGCTCGTGACGTCATTAAAAGAGCTAGTAGAGCCTTGAGTGACGCGAGCATCCGTTCCGCAGAGTGGCTTGCCTCGGCAAGCTCTGCCCGGTCTGCCCGGATACCCCTCACAGCAACGGACATCGAAATGTACCGCAGAGGCACTGTGGGGCCCGGGCCAGCGCGTCCAAGGTCCGGTGTGGGTGAAGCTTCGTTGCCTGGAGGGAATACTTTTCCCGAAAGCGAGTAGGGGGTTCGCAGATGATGCCAGCACAAATTCCAAACCAAGTCGGCCAACCACCAGTGTGGGGGAGCTATATGAACCGAGTTTGAGTTTGGACGTGAGCGTGTGTTGTCACATGGGTCACTGAATCTATTGGACAAGGCTCTGTCGAAAGTAGCACGATGACGGACGACGGTGATCCCAGGAGATTGGACCAGACCAGAGTGATTGACGCCTACGTCTTAATATGTAGTGTTAGTGTATGTCTTCGATAGGTATAGATTACCACGCATTTAAGTTGTTCTCTCTCTTGCCGAAAAATCGATGACTCAAACCAGCGTGGTAGGAAGCCATTGTGGCAAAGTGGTAAAGAAACAGCATAGAGTACTTCTGGTAGCTTACTGACAACCTAGTTCTGATGAATAATTTCAGCGCTAAGTGAAGACACATGGGTTGGGACAGCTCACCTCCGGTATCCTGAATATTGTGATCTCCTGTAGCACAAAAGTTTTAATCCATGATAGTATTTGGAAGAGACGACTGACCTGTTGCTTAAAGTACCGCCGATTTTCTTCGTCGATGAGTACCAGATTGAGGTAATACCGTGTACTGAATTTCTTGTTGACATCGCGGAATGTTGGCGTAAGGTCGAAGCCTCCGAGGAATAACCGGATAGGTATAGTTTCACCTACACATCAAACTTCTCTAAACGCTGCATTTCCCAGTTGACAAGGGATCACTTACCCCGGACGGGCGCTCCATCCATGATTTCAAACTTTGTGATGGTCTCGCTCTCGTTGTACTGATTCGGCGGCGAGCCTGTCGTCTCGCGCCGTATGATGGAGAGTTCCATATGTTTGATCTTGATCCGAACGAGCAAGAAGTAAATCTTGCCAACGATGACATCTTTCAAATGGTACCTGATCATCCTCCGTCATGAGCTGCGTCATGCGAGAAGGAGAAGGGGACCTGCTTTGACTTGTTGTACTCGAATTCGATGTGCAGACAGTCTTCGATACCCACTTCCATCTTGATCGCGTTATTGCTGTCAGGCGGCATACGATAGGAGTGGACCCAAACTTCTCTCTCTTTCGTCACGTCTGCCATCCGTCGTGAGACGGTCGCTCGTATAAAGTATCTTGTCAAATTTCAAAAGACGTACAACAGCCAAGAGCACTTCAAACTGACCGTAGTTTCACATTGATACCCTGATAGCTTTCGAATTGTTTCTCCACGTTCTTGAAGAGAAATTCAAACGTCTGAGCCTGTCGTAATTCTCCTGGTGACGCCAATTCCTGAGAAAGCGACAGGAATTCGTGGTGATTCCCCCGGTCATAGAAGAGTTCTACATGGAATGGATGAAGGAAACTGGTAGAACGAGGGGCGGTGGACATACCTATGGTGCCCACGAACTCAACTTTGATACCCTCATGCGTCATCCTCTTCCCATCGCGTACACGTATCGTGACCTGTAAGTGTATCAAACACGCTATTTTCGGAACAAAACAAGACCAGAGACGAACCTGTCCGCTGACCGAGTCACCATCGTAATAAACAGGACACTGGGTGATTTTGTCTTTCTCCCCTTTAATATCCACTTGTTTCCGCGATTCCTCTCCATCGAGCTTAACGTCTACGTCGAACGGAGACGCGAAGAAGTAGGCCATAGTGGTCACTGGGCGATCGTGTGGGTAATACTAGTAGTATTGGTGGAGGGCGTCACCGGGCCCAATAACCGTATTTCTTGGAGGTTAACCTTGTCGTCAATCGCAATAGCTCCTGGATCACGTGCCCATACATTGCACGGCATCCTGCTGCCGGGTGCCTCTACAACTCTACACGAGGCTCAGTACTAGTGCCGGTTTATTCTCATTCATTGTATCCAACTTTCCACTCTCGTATATTTGGCACCCCTGGCTTCGGCGCAATAACTTCGCCGACGCATTTTCGAAGTTCTTGGGTTTCACTAATCACCATCTCTCGAATTCGAACCCGGTGTGCATTCTCGTGACAATCTCCATAAAGTCAGGTTCGTTAGCAGGGGTAATATATCCTCTCCGGACAAGGAAATCGATAAGAACTGCCACATTAAATGGTCAAAATCTGAAACAGATAGGCAATCCGTCAACTCACCCACGGCGCAGTTGGTTTTGAACAGCCCTTGTTTCATTTTCGCGACAACCACATCTACTGACAATAGCTAGCAGGCTATTAATTGGTCAACGCGTGAGTCTACGTATGCGCGGGCTTACATCAAAGGATTCCACTTCTCCGTCCAGCGGCTTCGGTTGGAACGGAGTGGGATCTAAGTCAGGCGGCACCTTGAGATCGTACACATATCTTGTCCAAAACCGGTGATTAAGCAATCAAGACGCAAGAAACCACGACCTTACTGGATTTCAGGCTGTAGCCGTCCTTCCGCGGTTCTGGGTGCGATTCAATGGAAATGTCTGAGATGCGCAAGGCTGCATACTCACAGGAAGTAATAACTGACCGCACCTGCACATTTTGCATGTGTCCTTACAATGTTTTCCTCGATGCTCGCTTCTTCCATCGATTCCTTGACAAGAGCCTCAAAGTTGGACATTCCACTCGGTATTCCGCCTGCGACACTGTTGTCTAAGTAGCCTGGCCATCTGAACGATATCACATGTATGACAAGCAGCATCGAGGACTACCGTATGGAAACGCACGTCTGCTTCGTTCGAGACCGAGTTGGGGTCCAGATCCGCACGTTACTGCCGTCCGCATCTTCGTGGTAGATCGTCATATGCACACCGTATGTGACGACCCCGAACAACGAACAAGCAGAGCGTTCCATCTCGAAGAGGCAGTTACCGGTATCAGAGTCGTTCTTCTTTGCATCAGGATCATGAGAGAGGTGGACGCCGAATGGGTCACGATACACTGGATACACCTCGTTCCTCCACTTTTTGGGTCCGATTGTGTCTTGGAAGATGGTACCACTGTCGCGCCATCGTTCACAGAGCTTCTTCATGGCGTCTGTGCGCTTGGACGGGGTATCGATAGAGGGATGAAAGCTAATGCGGTATCTTGATCCTACTCTTGCTCGTCCAGGGATAACGAAAGTGCCCTCTGGCTCCTGGCGTAGAACGTCGATTATTTCAGGCTTTAGCAGGCCAATAACGGGGCTGTCTGGAGATTGGGACAGTGACCATGGTACCACGTAGTCTCGGTGCGTGGATGCGGTGGGATCATCTGAGCCGTGGTTGGCGGGAAGATGGAAGTTGTTGCACCGATTGACGAGATCGAGAAACGACAAGAAGTTGGGGTTTGAGTCCCTGCTCTCCATACTAGCTGAAGCGCTGTTCGTCATCGGCCACGGTCGTAGACTCGGACTGACCAGTCGGAGCCTGTCCGAGTTGACCACCCAGTGTGGTCCGGGCCGCGACGCAATTCGAACCACCGAGTCCCAAGCTTTCGAGCACCTCCGAGACGAGACACGGTCAGCGTCAACTACTGGCGACTCCATCTCTTGCAACCCGAGCCGCCTGGCTCCATCCGCCCCCTCAAAAAGTGCAGTAACTTCATTGCTTGCGACCGGTCGGTCTCATGACCCCACCGTGTTTCGTTCACTTTTTGTTCTTGAACAGTATCCCCCGACAGCTAGCAATGGAACTCTGCTGACTGGACCCAGAGCTGTCAATTGGACTCTCCTCCGTATTGCAGGGCAACATGCGGTTCCAGGCATGTTTGCTCAGACTGCTCTCCGGTCTCGTGTTGAGGGCACTGGTCGCTATGACCCGGGCTAATATCTGCACACTGTCTCCACTTGGCGATAGTCTAAGGCAGGACGACACTGACCAGGTGTGTACATATAGCACATAAACCTATGGAATTGCGTTCATTGCAAGCTCTCCGCAATGCTAGGTCCTGGCTGCTATCACCGAGTGTGGGAATGGTGGTCTCACGATATTCAATTCTGGAGACTATGAAATCATCCGGAAGATGACGTGGAACCTTTCCTCTGCTCGCGTCGAGTTGCATGGTTATCCCAATGTATGTTCCAATCATAGGACAACGCAAAGGCCAGAATTAGACTATCCTAACCTTCCTGCCATAGTCCCTGCCCAACATCCGGTATTGGTTAAACGCGAATAGCACGTACAGTGTTGTTTTTATTCTGGGTCAAGCTTCTTGGTTCGTCATCTCTAGAAATGGATCGATGCCTTCAACACAGGCGGAATGTCGCCAAGCCGTTGTGGAACTACTACACAACAGTCCCCCGACTCGATGGTGACGGCCGGCCCCTCTCGGTAACGCTCTACCAAGTAACCCGCGGCCGTGCCCAGAATTTCCGCGTCGAATCCCCTCCTTTCTGGTGCAATGCAGTGGCAGAGTCGACGGACGTTGTGTACGATGGCTTGTTGTGCAATTCAGCGAACACTAATCCACAATTGTTTGGACAAAAGTGTATTCTTTTCGTTTTTACGAACCCGCGATAACACCAACGTGCTGGTGTCCAATAGTAATGTGCCCAAACAGACAGTGAGTTCTCTCTTTCTCCCGAGTTATTCTTGGTCGTGAGCTTGAGTGGTATAAACAGGGATTGATATATATCACTCTGAGGGAGTTACACTAGGATCATTGTTGCATTCTTGAATTTTCAAGAGTTCAATATTTCTTTCAGGTGACCACGGGTGATGTATCAGGGGGAAGGGTATCTATTCTGAGTTCAGTCCGTTGTTCTTTGACTTGACTGACACCCAGGTTGGCGTGTAGAACACGACCAACATGCGCGTAACATTACTTGTCGTGAGGGCAATGACACCGCATTGGCTCCCTTGGACAGTATGTGAATTTGGTACATCAATGCCCTCACTGTATTCCCGGACCTTACAACTGACGGTGAATTCGCCTCGACTAGAACGACGACACGGAGAATGTATTGTTGGAAGGTTTGAACGTGCGTAGGTTTCGCAAAGCTCCTTGTCTGTCATGCTATTGTGCGGGAGTCTCATGCATTGCTTATCCGTCGTTAGATGGTTCGTCTCGATCCAATGATTCAACCCAATAAGTATGGTCAGAGGCATGTATATATTAGGGTGGACCTATCTATCTTTCCCTTATCGACAAAAACGGAACAAGGTGTATTTCAAGTCGTGGGATCCAACTGTCAATGGGGGCTCCTAGTACTGCAGGAGGCGGAAGCGGAGGTGCGATTGCGCCAGGCCGAGTCTGCGTCGTCGTCCCCTTGACGATTGGCTAACTTCCTTTCTTACTCCTGGTTCTATAGGGGGGATGCACCTTCTAAACTTCAGTTCAGTGATCTCAGTTTCACC
The DNA here is from genome assembly GCA_038090735.1 of Xerocomellus amylosporus. Taxonomy (NCBI): domain Eukaryota; kingdom Fungi; phylum Basidiomycota; class Agaricomycetes; order Boletales; family Boletaceae; genus Xerocomellus; species Xerocomellus amylosporus. The sequence goes on along the minus strand of JBBPNE010000158.1, from coordinate 23,315 downwards.
GATGTCTCAGAAACTCCTGCTACCAATGCCAGTTGGCCATTTCGTTCTACGAGTTGTCGAGTGCTCAACTCAGCTTCCGTTAAGTTGCCAATCTGGCATGTAGCCCCGCGGCGCCATGCCCGAACAAGATGTTCGTGAACGTCCACGTAACGCCTCCAGTAGGGAAATCCCTAAAGTATATGCCAGAATGTCATTGATGAGGCCGGTTTACCTGGTAGGTGATTCCACACTTCAAAAGTATGGTATCGGTCTAATATGGCTCACAGCCCCATGCGATGCATGAGTTGCATTATCAAATAAAGTAGCGTGCTGATAAGTAACCCGACCTTCCTTCAATTTTCGATCGAGCTCCTTCTGGAGGCTGAAACATCAGACGTGGGGGCGTTAATCGCCAGCCTGGCAATCCAAGGGTTCGGTTTTGCGACACATTCCTGTGTCGAAACTTGATCTCGTTGGTTTGGTGGGAGTCCTGAGGCCGTAGATCCGATGCTGCGGGGTCGTGACAACTGTTGACATGCCAGTGTGTTGGCAGATTCGTCGGGGTTGTGGTGAGCCGAGAAGCTGACAAGGCCGGCATGTCTGACACAACACGATCGTCCAAACCGGAGACAATATCTGCAGACAGAAAATGCCAATAACAACGATCTGAGCGGGAAAAAGCACCCTGGCCATTAGCAGTCCGATGAACATGCAGCGACTGGGGATCCGGGGATCAGTGACTTGAGTGCCAACAAAATCGCAGCCTGAGTATGAAAGCGGCGATCATGACCGCAGTAAGTACCGCAATGCTGCTGTGTTCGTTTAAAATAAATCATGTGTTCGCATCTTCTGTCCTGTGCTGATGACAAGACTGATATGACTTCGCAATTCGACGTCCTGCAGCTCTGATTTGGACCTGCCAATTCTGAGTCGGTTGCGGCAGTGCCAATGAAGGTCAATGGGAAATTCCATGTGATAGGTCTTGCCAAGGTGACTAACTTGTCCAATGATAAAACTAGGTGACGGCAACCAGTCCGCATCTCAGCTTCCTTTCTGCTCCCTCCTTCCCACAGGCAGGTCCTGTTTATCATCTCTTGTCACCCCTGGACGTGTCCTCGGCTCCCCATGGCCAAAAACCGGTTCTCTGGCTTTGACTTCAAAGACCGCAATCCTTTCGTTGACCAGGACCCTTTCGCCAACCCCAAAGCCGACTATAACCATGCTGGTGCATCTATTGGGGTACCCCTCCACAGGAACAAGTCAGAACGTGACAGGTTACAAGGTATCCAGCAGACGTGGATAAATGGAAGTGCTCCAAAGGGCCCTCAGAAGCCCCGCACCCTTGGTCAAAGATTCGACCTATGGATGATCAACGAAGGAGGGAAGCGGCTATTCTTCTTCGCCTGGATATTCTTCCACTGTCTAGTCATTGTCTTTGGCTTCATGAACTACCAGTTGAGCGATGACCTGACCACCGCGCGTGCCACCTTCGGTATTACTTATCGTCAGTATCCTGCTCTACTTTTAAAATGAACCAAGACTCAGCAAAACATTCTTGTAGCCATCGCTCGTTCTGCTGCTCTCGTTCTGCACACCGATGTCATCTTCATCCTTTTGCCCGTCTGTCGCAATTTCATCTCCCTCCTTCGTCGGACACCATTGAACCAGTTCATTCCGTTCGACAAAAACATCACCTTCCACAAGGCGACGGCATGGTCCATGGTCGTGTTCACAGTCATCCATATTGGCGCCCACATGCGCAACTTCCAAGAACTTGCTATGCTTGACCCCAATGCCAAAACTACTGGTCAGCGTATTCTTGTCTTTTTACAGGCAAACTTTGCCACTGGGCCAGGTGCTACCGGGTGGATTATGACTGCCTGCCTTGGAATCATGGTTTGGTTTGCCATGGAGAAACGCCGACGTGCCAACTTTGAGAGGTTCTGGTACAGTCATCACCTCTTCCTCGTTTTCTTCCTTGCATGGCAGTTCCACGGAATGTGGTGCATGATCAAGCCTGACAGACAGCCCTTCTGTTCATTCAACAGCATCGGTGTTTTCTGGGTGAGCTTATCGTCTACCTCCTTATCCCACTTCTCATAATTCATGTCCAGCGCTTCTGGCTTGTTGGTGGCGCTATTTGGACCTACGAGCGCATCTTACGTGAAATTCGGTCTCGTCACAAAACATACATCTCCAAGGTTATTCAGCACCCTTCAAAGGTCGTTGAGATTCAGATCAAGAAGGAGAAGACGACGACTCGCGCAGGACAATACATATTCATTTGTTGCCCAGAAATCTCGTATTTCCAATGGCATCCTTTCACTCTTACCAGGCATGTAATCTCTCACCCAGCCTAAATGAATTCCTCTGAAGTCCCTATAGCGCGCCGGAGGAGGACTACATCTCAGTTCATATTCGTGTCGTAGGCGACTTTACTACGGCACTCGCCAAGGCCCTCGGTTGCGATTTCGATTCCAAGAAGGAGAAGGAAGTAAATGCTATCGGTAGTATGGTGGTAGGCACCAACACGAACCCACCCCTGAACCGGACACTTCCACGCGTCATGGTCGATGGTCCATTTGGTAGCGCGTCGGAGGACTTTTTGAACTACGAAACTGTCCTGCTTGTTGGTGCTGGTATCGGTGTTACACCATTTGCCTCGTAAGTTCCGGCCGTTGCTAAGGAATACGGATGCATACTAACTTTATCACAGCATATTGAAATCTATCTGGTACCGCATGAACAACATGAACAACTCGAAGCCGACGCGCCTCTCCAAGGTTTACTTTACTTGGGTCATCCGTGACTTTGGCAGCGCAGAGTGGTTCCACTCCCTCTTGGAAGCCATTGAAGATCAAGATACTCAGAACCGGATCGAAATTAACATCTATCTCACGGCTAAAATTAAGGAAGATGACGTGAACAATATCATCGTGCGTTTTTCTCATCCGTTGTTCTCGCAGGACGGACTAATATTAGAACCTGTCCGCATGCTCCTTGATTCGGCGTTATGCAGGTTCAAGACGTCGGTGCAGAGAGAGATGCGATCACATCGTTACGTGCCCCAACCCATTTCGGGCGGCCAAACTGGGATAAAGTATTCACATCCCTCGTCGACAAGCACCCTGAAACGGACGTCGGCGTGGTACGTGCACACACTCACGCGTCAACAGTTCTTCACCCTAACCCCACATGTACTCTTCTACAGTTTTTCTGTGGACCTGCCGTGTTGTCCAAGCAACTCCACCAGATGTCTAACAAGTACTCGAACCCTAGCGCCGGTGGAACTAGGTTTTTCTTCGGAAAGGGTATGTTCTCTCGTCGGGATTTCGACGCCCAGTCCCTAATGCCATCGTTCTCTCTGCGGCTTTCTTGTTAAACAGAGAACTTTTAAGGGCAATGGTCATGCACATGCAACTGGCTACTTGGATATCTTTGCGTTGGTTGCACACGTACTTGCGTGCCGGTTCACGCTGAAGACCTCTGTGTACACGGGTCCTCTTTGCGTTGGGATATTTTGGGCATCTCCTCGTTCCTGAGACGATCTTTGGGCTTGCAGTCTCATATAATTATTCTCTATCGAGCGGCGGCGTCGGTGCATCAGTTAACGATCTGGGTAGATGTATTTGAGTGCTGTATTCTACAAAATTATTCCGATGATATGATAATTCACTATTGGTGATATGAATGGATGAAGATACACTGAACCCTACCCGTGATGGTGACCATGCAAATTATTCCGGGAAATGCAGTTAAAAATGAACGTGTGTTGTGAAAATGGGACGAAGAGCGTTATAACAGGAAATCCGTGAATGGGGGAATGTCCCAAAAAAATTTAAAGAAAACGGAAGGGAAGAAAAACAAATCAGAACTCTAAGCGCTCCGGGTTCTCGACCAGCGCAGGGGGAGGCATACATCCCCACAAGCTCTGGTAATAATCGAGCGCGATCTTGGATGTCACCTCCTGGTATTCATCCAACTCGCCCAAGGCTTCGTAAGGGTATTTGAGAGCGTCGTACAATTCATCCTTGTTGCCGACTTTGTAAACTTGACACCAGATTTCGACGAGCTTCCGGACAAAGTCACCCATCGTGCCCTCACCGGCATCTACGACGATGACTTGCATACAATCCGCGATCTTCTCGTGCGCCCATCCAGATGGTTGGGCGTCTTCGAGCGCCGAGTCCGAGAGGCTGACAACATCTGCCGTCTTCTCCCAAGGCACAGAGGCGAGCGCTGAAGGACTCCGGGCATGTCGCTTGCGAGACGTCCACACGATAGATGAAGAACGGATAATCCGTGCATTTGCCCCTTTGCGCAGCATCACCATGAAGTCGGGGTGGCGAATACATGCATTGACAAACACCTGCGCCATCGGATCGCTCAGGGACAGGCCAGCGTACAAGGAGAGGTTGCATTTCGTCTCTTCCCAGGCAGAGAGTGAGCCAGACTGTTTCCAGGTGGTTGAATGGCGAGGTGAGGTGAGCGGAATGTCGTTTGGGATAAAACCGGCCAAGACTAGTTCTCCGGAGCCATCGAGGCTGAAGCCGTACTTGAGGTACGTATGAGATAGCGGCACTCGTGTGAACAGAGCGTACCGGGTGAGATCGATGACTTCATCGATCTGTGTGGATGGTGAGTGTTGCGGGTTCAGAAAGGTCATAAATATCGGTATACCGTTCGACAAGTCGTGCGAAGACAGGAATAACACCGGCGGATGGCCATCATATGACCCCATGCATGCAAAGGCCATCGCTTACCACTGACATGTTTGAAGACCTTTCCGCCGAGTACGACCACATGGTCACCGTCCGTCGATCGCACCACGTCGTCGACGGCGGACTGAACGTCATGTATGCACAACGCGCTGATGGTATGCCAAAGCCTCTCCATCGTAATAAGATCTAGATCTTGGTCGCTCAACAAGGCCATGACACTATCATAGCTATGCGAGAGAAACATGAGAGAAGCATCCTTGTAGATTGCCCGGCGAACGTATGCATAGATGACCTCCAGTCGTTCACCGTGAAATCGGGAGGTCGAAGTGGCGCAGTACCAAGCGAGGTGCATCCTGATCTTCTCTCTGAATTCAATTGCCTTCTCGCGTAAGACGGCCTCCAGAGGATCCTCGATAGCAGCACTTTCGACGCTATCCGTAGAGTGGAACGACGTGTCAGTACCATGGGTGGGACCCTCGGAACAGTCTCTAGTTTCGTGCGTGTCTTGCTCTAGGACCCACAATGCATTCTGATCCTTGAGGATGAGTTGGTAACCGCGCGTTTCTACGTGTAGCATTAGTTGCTCCACTTCGGACCTCTTTCGCACTAGACTATCCCAGAATATTTTGTGACCAAAATCCTGACTTGAAGGTCAGTTTGCATCAAGCCGTAACACGCACAAGGTATTTACCATGTCTTCTCTGTTCCAGTGGTTTGTTCACTTTGGAACTTACTACCAATAAGATGCAATATAACACGCACCCAAAGAACCTTTGGGTAAAGTAGACTCGCGCCTCGATGCATCTGCAAGATAGTGAGGGCCAGAAGAATTTTCATTTGTTGAGTACACACCTAGTAAGTAAGTTATACTTGCCCCGAAGGTGGGCATTCCAGTCCCGAAGAAGGGAAAGGCTGTCGCAAGCCATGATTGTCGCGGCATCATGGCACGCCGGGACATCAGGGTATGCTTTGAGAAAAGCGCCGTGAGCCTTGTAATGCGTGTATAACTTGATGCGCTCCTATGGGTTGAATCCGACAGCATTTGTCAGGGGATAGGACCAGATTGCACTAGAGCGCACCTCATTGTGATGGGGACACCACCGGACGCCGTCCAGTGGCGGAAGTGAACATCCAATGCCCGCCGCATAGAGGGCTGAACAGGTGTTTCGTTTCTTTTTTGGAGACCTGGACATGGCCGCCGATAGTAGTAATCGACGAGGGCAAGTTGGCGAAGTCAACTCCCAGTCAGGACTTCAAGTGACGCGGTGGAGCTAGTTAGATCATGTGACCGTACCGCGCTGAGATTTCTTTGCGCATCTTCCCGGCCAACAATGCGTGGGCCCCAGCGGTCCCGTTCGGTTTCAAAAGCCCTCAACAGCGAACAAAGCGTGTCTGTGGAGTCTATTGGGCGTCCAATTCCTTTAGGGTTACTTTGCTTGCCTGTCTCGACTCTCATGACGATGGGCAGGGAGCTGGTCCACTGGCACCCCGTTTGTGCATAACAATAAGGTCCAGGGGATCGACCAATCGATCATCGATCAAAGCCCAGCTGGCATGCAGTGTGCGATATCAACTTGCGAAAGTCACGACAATCGCAAAGACCCTTGCGTTTTGTGACGGAAAGGATTGAATCGTCCAGGGCTCCGCCGGTCCATTTGAGTCGGGGACTAGGCTGTTGATCAATATGACGACCACTGGGAGCATACACCTCCTAGTGCACACACGTACTTTACCACTCGGAATCGAGGGCACAGTTGCCAGACAAATACAACACTTGTTTCACACGCGATACCACGACGACGTACTGCGTGATAATCGTCTTGCCACGTTCGCAAGATCGACCGGGGCGGCGCATGTCTGGCGCCGGGGGAAAGTGCAAAGTACCTGCACTCATCCTGGGTTCAGTATCTAGATCATATTCACGAGTTTTCTCGGATAAACCGGGGAGAGGTATGTAAATTGAGGCCCTCCTCTGTGACCGTCGTCTTACCAAGTACAATGACGTATGCCGTCACAGAAGTGACGGTGGCTCGGGAGCCACAGGTGACTTCCCGAGGGCGGCGAGAGCCGGGTAAGGGCCCGACTGCACGCGATGGCCGTAGAATAGTGACGACGACTCAGGTGGTGCCTCAGGCCTCAGGTGCAATGAGAGCCGGGCGAGGACCCGACTGCTCGAGATGACTGCTCCCAATTAGTATTGTATAAACAAACTTTAAACTCAAGTAAGCAGAAGTATCGGAACCCCCGCCGCGGTAACGTATCCGAGCTGGCAGAAACTCGGACTTAAAATTCTTGCCATCCTACGGTTGCCCATCTGTACCAGCTTCAATTTTGAAAATTGGTTTTTGAAAATTGCTCATATTGTAACATAATTCGGGAGTAATAATTAAATAATTAGCCGAATCGTCCAAATACGGTAAATTGCCTGGTGCGCCTCTCGCTTAAGACCACCTACCACACAAGCGCACTCAGGCTAACTTTGAGCACTCGAGGGAGCGAGGCGGTCAATCGACGACCGACGGTGCTGAAGCATGCAACGACTAGACAACCTCAAGGTCAAACTAGAGGATCAATGATGGCGAGAGAAGCAGTGAGCCTAAGGGTTGCCCCCAACGAACCCACGAAGGCCAACTTGAATGAAGTCGCCGGACGACACCGAGGTCAGTCATGACCAGTCGAAGAACTGCACGAGCGCACGCACCACCCACTCGACACCGAGACGAGCCGCGTTCTCCACCGAAGCCCAGAGATTCAGCCAAGAAGGTTGAGTTTACTACGAGGGTAGGAGATTGGATTGAAGACGTTGGGAGGCGTCGCAGCGGGTACGGACGAGACTTGCAACTATGAACAACAACCAGGGAGCCCCGAGGAACCACCCGACAAGGTGCGAGTTGAGTCAAGAGATCGCGGGATGCAAGCCAAGCTAGGGGGTGAAACCGATGACGAACGAAGCGAACGCGGCGCGCACGAAGGGAACGAACGTGGCTGAGGCGTCCACATCACCTCCCGATGATCACAGATGACCCATGGAGCAACCTAGCCCACCGCGTCGTTGAAGGAAACTCAAAATGAGACCTAGACAAGTGAGTCAAGCTCGAGCGAGGGGATATGCTCACCACATTAGATGGTCACTCGGGATTCAAGATACTATGCGTCAGATACCATCTGGAACCGGGTGCCTGCGTCGCGCACGTCAACAGCCTTCCCGAAAACCACCCCTTGACCTTACCCAACATCTATAAGTCTCTACACGCCACCTCCTCTTCACCACTCCACGACGACCTGCTGTTCGGTGCGCTTCTCATTACGGGCATTCATGCGCTCATGCATCTCGGTGAGCTCGCGTGGCCTGATTCACTGTCCCTCCAATCTTACAAGTTGAACAACGTCATTCTTCGTCGCTCTCTCCACATCAACAACACTTCGTACTCTTTCATCTTACCCACAAAACCGTCTAAGTCGGGCATGGGAACGAAATTTTAGTCTGCGGTTTCAGTACCAACGTCAATCCTCTCCCTGTCATGCAACGTTACATGCACTCTTGCGACAGTCACTTCTACTGTTCACCCGAACTATGACTCACGAGTGATGCACGTGTCCCGACTCGTTCCTGGTTCACGTGTCATCTCCGCAAAGCATGTAGTTTGGAGTTTACAGGACATTCCATGTGAGCCGGGGGTGCTACTACCCTCGCACTGTTAGCCAGCATGACACTGCAGAGGAGATCACGAGCACTGCTGGTACTACCCATACCACGACACCAGTTGTAATCTTGATGATCCTGGTTCTAATTCTTGAAGTATATTAGGTAGGCACTATATCCCGAGTCCCAAAGTTCATTCTGGGACCAAAGAATGATTATAATTGGTTCAAAGTACTCTAAATACACTATATAGGCAGAGCACCAAATAAATGGGAAAGTGAAATTTAATAAGGTGCTCATTGTCGAGGACAGCGAGCACAAAGGTTTGATGCCTTGGAAAACAGCACTGACGATTGGCTCGTCGTTGTGCGCTCCAGCGCTGTCGGTCGTCGATCGACTGCCTCGCTAGTCTCCCTCGAGTGGCACACTGGTGTGGTAAGTAGGCAGTCCTAAGCGAGAGAGGCACCAGGCTTTTACCATATTTGGACGATTTCGGCTAATTATTTAATTATTGCTCCCGAATTATGTTACAATATGAGCAATTTTCAAAAACCAATTTTCAAAATTGAAGCTGGTACAGATGGGCAACCGTACATCCGCGTGTCGTATTTTAGTGATGCGCGAGAGTTACTGTACGTTGCCCAATGTATTCAGCATCACTTTCAGCAAAGTTGACACAATCCCTAAGTACTGTAATGTTAACTCAGCACACAACGCACAAGATAACGTACTAATCGTGAAAGCATTTGACAGTATGTCACATCACCCATCGGTTTGAGTCGATAAATCACAAGTACTGATATACGACGCTGATTAACCGGGATGATAATATTTACTTGTGCCACATGAACTTATTGATACCATCGTGCCGTGTATTTATGACCACCTCGGATTACAGAAACTAGCACATCATGGAATATAACTGTGAGCACCACCAGTCAACAACCCTGGAGATGCATCGTCTATTAAATATTTAAGCATTGGTGGTACTCGTAGGGTTAAGGAATGGATCGTTGCTGTAGTTGAAAACAGAGCATCCACGGAGGACAGTCTGGTTGCAAGAGAAGCACCAGTTAATGGTGGAGTTGATGGTGGTCCACTAAGAAAGGGGAGACATTATAGAACACGGTAAGATGGAGAGAATGGGAACTCACGTCGAGAGCCGCGATCAACTGAGGGAGAGTAAGACTGTCTTGGCCGAACATTTTCAAAGACTGGAACCCGTCGTCATTCGTCCCATTCTTGAATTTCAGAGCAACTTCATAATCGCCTGCAGTAGTCTGGGACAGCTCGAGAGCAACGGCAGAGGCATAGTCAGCTGTGTACGATTGTATGAGCAAAAGGCAGAAGAATCGGCGATAATTTCCTCACCAATTCCAGCTATCTCGGGGTTGGTCACTGTGGCATTAGTGACGTTGAACAGGCTGATGAACGGCTTGTAGTCGACCTCCGTCAACGCCAGCTTGACTTTGTTGTCAGGAAGGGTCATGTTGCCCAACGACCAGAAAATCTGGGGCCAGATAGTTCGGATAGCGACTACGAACTGTCAGTAGATTATGGTATAATGCCACAAAACCGCTCACTTTGGCCAACTCCATTCTGGACGCTGTCCGTAAAGACATTTTGCTCGTGAATATCAGCAAAGTAACGTGCTTGCAGCAACAGAGTCTCGGGGAATGAGTTGTAGAATGTTGCGTTGTGGATATACTGGACGTTTAGGAAGTCATAGATCTTGGGATTGTAAACACGTCAGATGAGGCTCAACGACTGTCCTCTTTCACTCACATTCCACTGTCGATCAAGTCAGAACAATCAACACAAGAATGGACGTCACGTACCATGTTAAGGAAACTATTGTTCATGCCCTGAAGGTAAGGTTGAACAGCTTGAAGGAAAGGAGCGGCTTGCGCAGCTGCATCCTGGAAAACAACACCGGTGTTCAAACGACCCAGGTGAGATTGGAAATACTGGAAAACCTGGATTAGTATCTGAACACAACCCACTCTCGAACACTCACCTCGCACTCCATCCAACTGGTAAAAGACGGAGCCTGCCAGAACTCGAGAGACTCCACTGGGACGTACTGATACCCTCCCAATGGAGCTTGAACCGTCTCACCATTAGCGAGGATCGATGTGGACTCCGGTGTCGGTGGGTAAAGACCTTGCAGGAGAGCATAAGTGGAATCGAGTATGACATTCCCTCCTCCCGCGTCTGCGCGAACAAAAAGCTGATCAACATCAACGATATCGGTATTGATGCCTTGGATGTAAGATGGTGACTCCGTGTTAAGATATGTCTCCCTTAAGAAGGAACCCAGATCATATTCTTGGCTCTACGAGAACCTTAGCACTACATACAGCACCCAACACCGAACATTAAACATACCGATCCATAAGGTGTCAAGTATCCTTGCGTCGAGTTATATGTCGTGTAGTTCTGGAAAACGACACCAGAACGATCGCCATGACGAGCCAGCAAAACAACCCCGATGAGACCCGCGCTGGTGGTGTTGACCATTTTGAAGATTCAAACGTGAACAAGAATGGATGCTACTATGCCCTGCTCAGAAACCTCTCAATTTATATGGAGCGGTACGACATGGTAACGAAATGCTGCCGAGAAATATCGCGCTATACGTACCTCCGCTTTGGCTCCACAACTTGACGACTGGCGGTGTGACCGCGCCTCGCGCCAGCGATTTTTCAATTGTAAATCTCGACTCGCTGACTCAACTCACCTGACAAGTTACGGCATCGTGCCGGCCAACGGGACCATCGCTGAGTCCATCCATTGCGAGCCGTATTCTGCCGCATAACTAACTTTGGGCAGAGTGTCAGATGTCAGCTGCCACTGGCAGCGGGCTTCAAGGATTCTCCCGTCGGCTATTAATACAGGCGGGATGAGACTCTATCTCAGATATCTGAACCATTACAAACGCACAACGGCGTGGAATACTTACAAGAGCTGACATATCGAATGGATGGATTAGTACATAAAGGGTAGGTTAAACGGCCCATCACTCACTTGTGACAAGCTGTGCCCGACCCGGGTATTAGAGGGCTGCGCGGCAGTGAGTGGACTGCCGCCACTGGCAGGCTCAGGTTCAAGCCAACTCTGGATCCGGGAGTGGATCTGAATGTGATGGGAAAATAAATCTACCCGTCCGACCGGTGACTGAACGTAGTAAGTTGACTGGTGTTTGAAGCCATGCTGATGCGGCAATTCTGGCCACCAAGACCATAGTGGCCGCCCTGGGCTTCAAGTTGGCTGCAGTGCTGGGTGTTGATGCGGCCGCCATTAATAAGTATTGATGCGCGCGCGATTAGCCACCGCAACGTGCTACTATGGCTCACGGCAGTGTACAGCTTCGTCCAGAGCCTGAGGGTCTTCCACTACATATTCTCGCTGCAGCGCTGCAGCTACTATGCCAACTCGCTTGGACAGCACATTGTCAAGGCACTTTGATGGGGCATAAACCACTGCCAATCTGCAGAGCAGTATTATAACGTTATTGTTTGACAACTCTCCAGTGTCCACACCTTTTTCGTAGAAGGAGCGCTCTCAGGCTCATTGGCTGATGCGAAATGTGCCGGCGCCTGTATCTTCCTCAAATCACCATTCACTAATTGGCCAGAGGGGATTTGTATGAGGTCAACAAATAAATAGACCTTACTGCAAAATCATAGCACTAATCTAAGGTTAGGGTCAATATGCCATATTTGCTTGTTATCCACATACCTTATCCTTGTCACATCTTCCGAATCACTTTTTAAAATGTCCTCAGAGACCGACGGTTCCTTCGCCGTCCCCCTTCCTCATAGGGACGCGAGCGTTGGATCAAAACCACCTGTCTGGGCTCTGGACTCCTCCAATGGAAACGTCCCTCTTCCTGCCAAATGCGATAGACACGGAAGAGAGGGTGACGTGTGTTGCAAGGAGCTCAAAGACGAGGACGACCGCACCCTCATTAATCCTGATATTGTCCGCGATGTGTAAGTCTTTCGCCTCTTTGTCACCCTTTATGACAGCATTTCCCCTGTCATTCATACACACACACTTTTTAGGGTCATTGGCCTCTCTGACGGTTTGACTGTCCCCTTTGCATTGACGGCTGGTTTGTCGTCGCTTGGAGAGTCCAGGCTGGTCGTCCTCGGGGGGATCGCGGAACTCATTGCAGGGGCTATTTCCATGGGAATTGGTGGATTCCTAGCCTCTCAGTCCGAAAGAGACCACTATCGGTTCTTGAAGCGCCACACATCGTCAAGAGTACTCCGCAGCTGCGAGGGAGAAATGGAAAGAGAAGTCTTCGCTGTTCTCGGCCCAGTCGGCGTCGATGAACTTACTTCGAAAGCGGTTACAAAATGTTTGCGTGACGTCGAATATGACACGGTCGTAGACGGCAATACCTCGTCATCCTCAGACGAAGAAACTCAGCCTCTCACTGGCAGGTGGAAGTCTGACATGGGGTTGACTCCGTTCTTGCTTAAGTTTGGCGAGGGTTTGGGTTCGTTTTTCCCTCCTTTCTAGCGAACGTTTCATATATCTTATCTTCATTAACAGAGGAGGTGCCGCCAAGTCGCCTATACGCGTCAGCAATCACGATCGGACTCGGGTACCTTATTGGAGGGATCATACCACTCTTTCCTTACTTTTTCTTCGACCGTGTTCATGTGGCCTTAATCTATTCCTGCATTCTGACCGGTTTCGTACTTCTGGTCTTTGGGGCAGTCAAAGCGAGGGTAACTGGGGCAGGTCAAGGAGCCAAGGGCTACTTGTGGGGTGCAGTGAGTACATTACTGGTCGGCGGAGCTGCTGCAGCTGCAGCGTACACAATCATTGCGCTCCTCGAGGTATAACCGGGGGAGCTACTGATTTTCCCTCAGGAATTTGGTCAGTGTTCTCGCAGATATCATTATTGTTGTTGCAGTGTTGTTTCGATTCATGTAGACCGTATGACATGTCATGATTACATCTCTGATCAAACCTGGATCCTACGGGATCAATCTACGGCGAACTTGATCGCGAAACCTGCAAGACTTAGTGACTATATGACGATTGCCAGCAACTTGAAGGTAACACGTTCTGATCACGGATATTGACAGGAAAGTTGGAAGGAATGCGGCTTGCGTCAGGGAGGGTGACTCCATGCCTATATAATGAGTAAATCGGAGGTGGCAGCAGGAACATGAACTTTACCATGACATGGTATGAACGAACTGATCAGAATCCGAGAGACTTGTACTCGTACGTGCTTTCGCCACTGCGCCGTGACGACAGTCTAGGCAGAGGCAGGAGCGGTTACCCTTACATTGCGCTTGGCTGCAGAACTGAACCTGTGCAATGCAACGTATCAATATCAATGTACCTTACGCCTTTCTGAGAAGACTCTAAGACGGTCACCATCCAAGTCGCCGCATGCACTAGTCGGGTTAGGGTCCCTTTGGCGGTGACTCTTAGACTGACCGGGAGTCTGACCCCGGACACTGCAAGACTTCAAGGCTGGTGAGCTAATCGTGCTCGTTGTCGCTGACGCTGAACACGAACTGCCTTCAGCGAGCAAGGCTCGACTTGAAAGCACTACTCGATTCTATTGGATAGTTTCGGTCAGGGGACGGTCAAAACGTGTTCTGATTAGCCAATCCCACTCCCTCCGTGGAACGGCTCCTACTCCTTTTTATCGCACCAGTCACAGACAACGGGAGACCTCGACGCCTCTGATGATGATCCAGACTTCGGATTCAGATGATTTGGGGATTACATACTACTTAGAGAATGCCCAGCAATTCTGGTCAGGTACGTTTCGTCACATGCAACTTTTGGTTATCAGAGGGAACTTACTGCATCCTGTATCGCGGTCTTTCCATTCCCACTCCAGAAATTGACGACATTCTACGTCTTCCGAGTGATGGTTCGGCCACATTATCCGTGCTTGATACTGCATTCCGGAGGTTTGTATCCTTATGCGCTTCTTATCATGGTCAGCTCCTTCAGCTTCTATTCTTCCATCTCGTGCTGATCATGATTTTGTCAGTAGAACAATACCTTCAAAGTCCCCTACAACTAGAGCACGCATGTCAGTTGCTTTTGGATTCCGAACTTTTCGCCTTTCACTCCGAAAGGATGTGTGAACTTGCGATCGAGGATGTGCAGTCGGTATGTGAAACGATGGCCATACTGGTCCCGCACATCTTACACATGTTTGTAGAAAACGGATCCCCACGAACAATTTATTTTGTATTGCCTTCTCTTGTTTTGGGGTAGACGCCAGTCTTCCTTCTTACGCAGTCACAAGCGATGGCAACCTCTCATCCCGCTACTTATGGATCATATCTTGGTCGAGATTGATCCAGATACAGATGATTCTTATATTGGCCCTAATCTCCCTTCCAACGGCGCAGCCTCTCGTGCAAGCATCATCATGGGCCCAATTGCTATAGAAGGCAAGCTCAGGGTGCTGAGTGCCAGACTCCTCTACGAAGTCTGTCGGGTTCAGAAGTTGTCAGAGCAAGATTTACGTAGGTTTTCCTTACCTAGGTCGAGTTCGTCCGGCTGAACACTCTGGCTTAGGTGTGTGCAGTGATTCGTTCATCGACCATCTTTTCGAGCTCGTGGAGCAGACACGCTTTATGCCCGATGAAACCTTCAACTACTCCGTCATCAAATTAATAGTGAGCATTTCGAACTCTTATTCTGACAGCCGTTAACCCTCAACCAGGTGGCGCTCAACGAACAGTTCATGGTTGCAGGCTTGAACAATGCCGCCTCGCCTGGTGGCCAGGGGAAAGTGCCTGAGGTGCGGAACCGGGTACTCGATGTGCTTATATCTCGCCTCGGTTCAAGTAAAACATTTGGAGCCAACATGATATTTATGCTCAATCGTGCATGTACGTTTTACGTGGGTTGTTTTTCTATCATGGTTGAAATTGTTCCCTAGCTCGTTCTGCGGAGGATCTCTGCATGCAGTTGCTCGTGTTGAAGCTACTATACATTCTGTTCACTTCGAAAGCGACGTCGGAATATTTCTACACAAATGATCTCCGCGTACTTGTCGATGTCTTCTTACGCGAGTTGGTGGACATCGATGACGAGAGTGAATCGGTGCGTAAATTCTACTTATGCCATGGTTTGAAACCGGTTCAAATCATTGTAGTTGCGTCACACGTACCTCCGTGTTTTACATCCCCTCCTTACGAAAACGCAATTACGGGATGTTCCCTACAAACGTCCTCAAATAGTGTTGGCTCTGGAGTCCCTCACGAAGAATGCTAACATCCGAGATATCAGCCCGACTACGAAGCGATTAGTCGAACGGTGTCTCAGCGGGGAGTGGTGTGTGCACCTGCGAAAGAGTTCGTTCGACAAAGATGCTTTCAATTCTCAGGGCAGTTCCCGCCAGGGTAGCCCTAGCCACGACATCCTTGCGTCGACGACGCAAGCTGGTCTACAGTTTCAAGGCACCACGCCAACAGGCTCCGAAAGACCACACTATGGCATCATTACATCCCTGGCCAGGCCGAGACATGTCAGGACCAGTCGCAGCATTGAGAATATGAAGTCACAATCTACTAAGCCCCCTCCGTCGCGATTTGGCTCTGATGATGTCAGGAGACCGAGCATGGAGAGTGCCACTAGCATGGGCGTAGTAGCTTCAACGACTACAAATGCACCGAGGCGAAGTGGCAAGTCTGGTTCTATGGACGACGGTTCACTCCTGCAGCAGACGGAAAAAGATCTCCAACTTAGGCATCGCCCCCACCTTCCACCATCACCCACGTCTTCCGGTCTCCCACCAACTACATCCACTGCCACCCGAAAGGCACGCAGGCCGCCCCCTGCCCCTCCAAAAAGACGCAAACCCCCTCCAGTACCACTTCAGACCCACGGTGGAGCCCTCATCACTGCTATCGCAAGCTCCTCGTTATCTACACACGGTCAGCTTGGGAAATAATGGTTGCTATTGTTCTCCTCGGACTTCGAGCTGTGATGCACGACACCTAATTTCAGCCTCTATTATGCCCATTGCCACGAGCATATCTGCATATCATTGGACACCATAGCACGCACTTAGTCTAATATACACATCCTTTTTACAAGGTAAATGCTTTCCAACCATCTCCGATACCCATCGTCATGATTAGCATTGCCCATATACTGGAACGATCTTATCCATTTACATGACTCACTCGATGCCCATATTTTGACGAACAGTTTTTCCCAGGTCTTTCAGTTTTTGTGTGTGCACTCTGCGTCCTTGCCCTCTTTCGTTCATTTTCCAGATAACAAGGAATTTTTTTCCTGCGTCGTACCGGACATTCTGAGGTACCTGGATCTGCGATCTCGGCATGGACGGTATCGCACTGCAAGCGCTATCTCATGTGGACGCCGAATCACCGCGCATCCAAGTGGTGCGACTTGGGTGTAGCTCGGAGTCTGACCCACCCTGGAGCACCATTCACACAAACCAATAGCACCGGGGCGGCCTCGTCTATTCGGCTCGATACGGTTGATCATTGTTCGCATGACATCGAGTGGGATGTTTTTCCGTGGTGACCGTGATTTTATAGTCGGCGAGACTTGGGGGTCTACAGGTGTGAACGACGGGTCGCATTCAGATCTACGCTTGCAGTGCGCTGAGTTGTAGGGACCCAGGAATCATGTCGAGTTTAGCATAATATCGGACATTGTCCTTCCCGAGAAGATGCACATGGCTTGGATGTTCACGTTTGGTTTGGTACTGCCGAATGCTTGTTATTTTGAATGGCAATCTTCTGGATGAAAGCGCTTTCAGCTAGTAAGGCAAGCTACGTTAGTCCGACAACAATAGTGGTGGCAGAACCTTGCACCCTCCGAGCCGGTACCAGGGTCATAACCAACGACCGAAGTTCATTGGCGAACGAATGGTTTACCGACCTGACAATTTCACAGAGCGAGCGTTGGAAACATACAGTTATCTCCTGACGCGTTGACTGGAGGTGGGAGTGAGCCCATCTTGGTCTGGTTTCAGTGACACAACTTCCTTGCCATAAACGTTCTGCATGAGTACGCTCTATCTTAGTCGTTCGGATCATCGGGTCTATCTAGGCCCACATTTTATTCAGCTTCCCTCTGAAGAAGAAGATATCACATTATGGAAGTCTCGCATTCACTGGCTCCTAGTTAGTGAAAAGGAAGTGAAAAAGGCGGACAGACATACATTAGAAAATGTGGTGAGCACTACCAGAGCTAATACACGGACCTACATAGTACTATTACTATATGCGCAACCGTTTCTTGACGGGCGTATACATTCCGCCTTCCTCAGCCGTGTCGGAGAGACCCCTACTTGAGGACGAACCACTCGCCGCACGCTTCCTCGGTCCTAGGAGGAGAACGTCGGGCGACGAATTCGGTAACCACAGATCCTCGTCTTCATCCTTGACTTCAGTCGAGCCTTCATTATCAGTATCTCCCAGGTCATCGCCAACGCCGTTATCGCGTTCCACGCCAGCGCTGAGATCGAGACTCAAAGCCCGAAGTTGACTTTGACTCGAGGTTCGTCCGTAGCTTCTCGACTCGCCTCTGACCTTGGGTTTCGTAGGGGTCGCGGCGACGAGCGTGACCCCTTGCGAGCGCTTGTCTTCCATCTTTGTTTCCCTCTTCGGCTTGGCAGGGGCTTTCGTACCCGAGCCATTGGGTTGACTCGCTTGTGATTGTTGTGCTCGAGGTTTGAATCCACGCGACATGCTGACTTCGCGACTGAGTGCCCGTTTGAGGGACGATGACGTCCCGGAGGTAGAGTTGGAGCGCCGCGCGGAGGCATCCTGTGCGAGCGAGACGGACAAGGAACGCGAACGAGAACGCGTATCTGGCGCGGTGGTGTGGGATAGGACAGAGGAGGAGCGCTGGATGGGTTTTGGGTTGGGTTTACCCTTGGACTGGAAGACGGAGGTGGAGGTGGACGATCGGGCGAGTTTACGTTTAAGACGTGGATGAGCGGAACCAGGACTCGATCGCGTGTCGGTGTCGTTGTCTTGGTCTGAAAAGGGCGAATGGGGGAATAGCTTACGGCGCAAAAGTGCGCACATGTCGGGAAGCGTCGATTTGAATCTGCGATGAAACAATAAACACCAAGGTTTACGTTCCAGGGGGGTGAACTCACTGGGGCTCGACGACATTTTCGCAGAATGTTTGCATCCAATCACGTTCGTCTTTAACCGCCGGTTTATTTGGGTCATTCATATTGATGACAAGCTGCCACATGGAGAGTTTGTCCATGAATGATTCTAACCGCTCCTGTGCGCATGGAACGATGACCTTTGCTCGCCTTTTCTGTTGCTTCTTCTCAGTTGAGGGAACCACGTCGTTCGCAGGTATCTTCATACGGGGTAGCGGGGTGCAAGGTCCAGGCAGCGAGAGTTTGAGGAAGTAAAGGAGAATCTGAATCTGGACCCTGTGTACGTATCGTCAACAAGAGCTGCGTCCACAAACGAAATCGACACCCACTCTCGTTTCTCGAGCCTTTCGAGCCACATATTCCGCGATACTTCCTCCTGCATGATTGCGTCTTCGTTGTTGACGCTCGTACTGGCTTCTCCGACCTCACCCATCTCGTAGCCAAGTGCGTACCACATCATGGATTCTTCCAGCTCGCCTTCTCCGCCGTCCTGCGCGAGAATCTGGGGGAGGTCTGTGTGGTATTTCGTGCCGACAGAACGGACGGAAAGGAGCAGCGGATGCAAGAAGGCGTGGAGTGGGTGGGGGGAGTCTGGAGATGGTGGCGACGCGTCTTGGACGCGGTGCAAGGACGGGACAAGGAGATTGATGGGCATGATCGACTTTGACTGATTAGAAACGCGTCGCGGCAGATCTCAGCAACGACCGTACCTCTGGGAGCCACAGAAACTGGAGATAGGTTCGGACGACGAACTGGTCTGGGGTTTCCAAGTCGAGGTCGGTGAATGGGTAGTCTCGAGAGATTGTCTTTTCCTGTGTCGTCGTCCATCTCGCGTTGGAGCTGGTGAGCAGCGTCAGAGATCGGACGAGAGTCATCAGACGTGACCGTGCGACGAGTCGTTGCTACTTGTGTAAACAGTACATGCAACTTTCTAGATAATAAATAGATCCACTAAGCCCTCCCTACTAGCAGCGCGGCTCCGGAGACTCTCCCAGCCCGCTCAAGACATTCGTCCTGGAGCATGTACGCGGGCTTATAGCGCGCAGACTGTAATGGCGGTTTCGCACGACCGTTACCATTGACAAGCTTGTTCTCCGCCAGACACATCGTGAAAGGGTCATTAGCAGTGACGCGGAAAGACCCAAGGGGGTCGGAATGGTCGGCCGTTTCCATGCCGGGCTCAGCGGTGCATGTACTCTCTGGGTCACTGGCGATGACCGTAAAGTCTCCAAAATAACCACCTCCTACTGCGGGCTTGAATTGACGTGGCGCGGATGTCTCGGCCATACACGTGGCGTTTTGTTCGTCGGCGACGTCTGTGACAGAGGATGGTAACATGTCCGACGACGCGTCCTCTTGGACACGGAGCGCGGGATTTGGAAATGTGTTATATATCGAACCAAGGGATGTATACCTATCTCTCTTCTAAAAGAGGTGTCACTGTGAGTGCAGAGAAGGCTTACCCTCGGTCATACAATGAACAATAAGGCACGTTCAATCGTCGCAGGAATGTCCATACATCGGAATAAGACCAGTTAATGATGGGATTAATACGTTCGAATGGGGGCCAGCCGGCATCCGTCTTATTCCTGTACGTGAGTGTGGCTACCAAACGTTACTCGGCGATTCATCCCGCAGACGGAAAGAACTCACCGCCGTGTGGGTCTGATCTTCTCGTTCCAACCAGTATAGCTTCTATTTGTGGATATTTCTCCTTGTAGAGATGCAGGGCACGCCGCATCCCTTCGCCACCGCGAGCGCTCCCGACGGGCCGTAAGAAGCCTGCATGGGCCAGGTAGCCTTCGCCTTGTTTGCGTGCATCGGGTGTTGTCGTGCCAGGGGTAACGCTTTCGACTGGCAGTGGAACATCTGAATCGGGGGAGCATATGAGGAGATCGAGGTTATAGGCCCTGGCCGACTCCCAGATGAAAGCTTCTAATTCTGTAAACGGCGAAGGGACGGGGATGTAGACGGCTGGGATCGGTTTGGTGCTCAGAGGAGTGCGGCGGGCCAATGCTGCGGCGTAGAGGTGAAGAAGGACGGTGCCTGTGCACAGTCAGCAGAGCCCGCGTGAAGAGATACGCTCTACACACAGTCCTTGCCTCCGTTGAAGCTGATCGAGGCCTTCTCCGGTCTGAAAGCGATCTGCATCATGGGCGCGACCCAGGCAAATCTAGCACGCACGTAAACCCATCCAGAGCGCTCTCGATGACATCCAAGGCCTCCTTGACACGGTCGCCGATTGGTTCCGTCGACGCTGCGAGGTTGTAGACTTCGGTCGATATCGCCTGTCTGTCCTTGGCAGCCATGTAGGTTAGGCAAGTCGTCAGTTGGCTGTCCACCTGCTAGGAAACTGGCTAAGCGGGCGGGGAAATAGCGTGGGTGGGAATGTGAACCTTGCCTCATGCATAAATAGGGACTAGATCGGTGTTACGAATCTTGTTTACGCTCCACCACTACTTGGAACGCGAACAATGCCCGCTGTCGTGCTTGTCACCGGAGGTACTGGTCTCGTCGGGAAAGCCATCGAATATGTTATCGAGAATGAGCCCCAAGGCTCGCGCTTCGGGAAACAGCCAGGCGAGAAGTGGATTTTTGCCAGCTCTCGCGATGCCGACCTGAGGTATTCCCCAAATCTGAATAGCAAACATTGCGCTCATTTTTGTCGCTCATACGAACAGGGATCCCGAACAGACCTTGCAGCTCTTCGAGAAACATCAACCTACGCATGTCATTCATTTGGCAGCCCTCGGTATGTCTACCCTCGTTTCTTCGCGTCCCCATCCTTCTGATATTTACGCGATCAGTCGGAGGTCTCTTTGCCAACAGAGAACGCAAGGTTTGGACGTTCTGCGCGTAGATTTGCTTTTAGCTTGACGCTCTTCGCTCCAGATGACGTTCCTCCGGGACAACATGTTGATCAATGACAACGTATTGCACACTGCTCGTATCAAAAAGACGCAAAAAGTCATCTCGTGCCTCTCAACATGCGTGTTTCCAGACAAAGTCGATTACCCTCTAACAGAGGAGAAAGTCCACCTTGGTCCCCCTCACGAATCTAACGCTGGCTACGCATACGCCAAACGAATGGTTGATGTGCAAAATCGGTCCGCTTGTCTCCAAACTTCTTCATGCTTTATTCCTCACTATTTATCAGCGCGTACAAGGACGAATTTGGCTGCAACTTCACGTCCGCTATTCCCACTAATGTATTTGGACCCCACGACAACTTGTGCGTCCAACTGATATATGTTTCCATTCACCGCTGATCGGACCCGAATAGTGACCTCAAGCATGCTCACGTTATCCCTGCTCTTATTCACAAGTGTTATCTGGCAAAACGTAAGAGTCCGGTGATTCTATTCGCAGTAAGGCGAATTTACCCCGTTTTAGATAACGGCACACCATTCAAGGTCATGGGTGACGGATCGCCCTTGCGCCAGTTTATCTACTCCCGAGACCTCGCCAAACTCTTCATCTGGCAACTGCGTGAATACGATAGCGTCGAACCCGTCATCTTCTCTGGTACAGTTCAAACCTATTGCCGAGATTCCGTCTAAACCGCTCTGTAGTGGATGAAAAGGACGAAATCACCATCAGGCAGGTCGCAAATTCGATCGTCGACGCCCTCGAGTACCCTGGAGAGGCCATCTTTGAGAACGAACCCAAAGACAACGGGCAAGATCGCAAGCCGGCTTCCAATGAAAAATTGATCAAACTGATCGGACCGGACTTCAAGTTCACCCCATTCGACGTTGGTCTGTAAATTCCATTTTGTCGGTCGGACATGCTTGCTGAGATGCTATTTTAGCTCTGAAGGAGAGTGTCGGGTGGTTCCTGGCGAACTACTCGAATGCTAGAACCGGAGGTAGCCGTTGATGGAGCACAGATCGATGTATGTATTATATCCACTGGGAAATTTAGCTCAGACCTGTGCGGAATTGGGAGTTTGCCATGTTGATGCAGGAATTCAACAAACAGGTGGCTACCTAGAATGAGTCACTGGCGGCAAATAAGACAGCTTGTAAACTAGACTGATCGGTCCAGGGGTTGGTCCTTTTCTGGAGAAAGTGTTTGCAGCCTTGGCAACATGCCCGGTTCTCCCAACCATTTTACAGCCCATTGCAGAACAATAGAGCGGTGTAAATAACTGTGGTTCATTGGAAGTAGTCCTTGGTCTCATCGAAACAAATCTGTATCTAGGGAATCAGCTGTGTTCCATTACATTCCATTGGTTAGAGTGCTGGAAGTATATGATGTTCACGCGGGCTGCACCATTCACGTCAACACGCTCGGTGGCCTTCACGAGACCAGCCCCAAGGCTGAATGAGACTCGACGACAAATACGAGTTGATGGGCTTGATAATTTTCACCTATCCATATCTTGTAAGCGGTGCAGCATGCTTGATCCGACGCTGAGTGGATTTTGCAACCCAGTGAACGAGTAAATTTGGATTGTGTAGGTGGTACTTCTGAGTCTTCTTCTAGCTGGGACTCATCTCGACAACCATCTGCTTGACATTGTTGGGAATTGGGCGACGATTTCAGGGCGTGGGTGATGGGCTTGCTGAGACGAGGGTTAACGACAAACCGCAGTGTGCCAAGAGCTTCCCAGATTCACACTCCGTCTATCATTCTGCAACGGGCTGTGCACCTCTTCCGGGTGGCGAGACTGTGGCAAGTTTGAGACGGGCTGAATCCCAGTGAGAATTAGCCAAGTTGAATGATGCGAACCCATGTTGTCGTATGTTTACATGTAGTATCTCTTCGACGCACGATTTACGCATAAAGTGGGAGAGATTTGCATGCCATGGTA
>JBBPNE010000157.1:0-42699 GCA_038090735.1 Xerocomellus amylosporus | reverse complement strand
TCCCGTCGTCGTCCGCTCCCTCTCTCCCTCGCGACCCCCCGCCCCCTCAGTCTCGACCACGACCCCCTCGCCCGTTCGCCCCTCCCTTCCCGCGACCACCCCCTCTCGTCCCCGCCCACGCTCTCCTCCTTCTACTTCCCCGCCACGTCCCCGCCGTCCCACACCGCAACCCATGCTGGCGGCATTCTCCCCTCCGCCTCTTTCTTCCGCCCCTCCAGACCATCCCACTCCCGCCCCTCCACCTCCCCCTCTCTCTCCCATCCCCATCCCTCCCACGAATCTGACTTGCGTCCCATCTCAGACGACTCCTCCCTCCGTCGTTTCGCAACCCAGCTCAAGCGCAGTCGCGAACCTCTCCTTCCCCTCGTCAAAAATCTGCCCCCCTCCAATCCACCCGATCCCCGACCTGTCCGCAAAGGCACCTGTGCGGTATGGCGTAGCCCCAGCCTCGACTCTGCTCCCGATGACCTTCCGCTCTCCACTGCTCGCCAGAGCTTCCATCGCCCTCACTCGCTCCACGCCACCTCCCCTCCCCCCCGACCGTCCCTGTTTCATCCTCTCGTTCAGATACCCTCCAGCAGACCGCCATCGTCTCCCCCTTCTCCCACCATCATCTTCATACCTCATCCACCCAATTCCTTCCCTCCTTTGTCTGCCATCCCTTTAACTCCCCCAAAGCGTATCTATCAGCTATATCCCTCCCGTAATCGTTTCTTCTGTACAGGTCGTCTCTTGACTGGCGGCGACTCTCCCTGGGCATTCATCGCATCTTTCGCTGTCGTCGTCGCAATATCAGCCACCTGGTTCTCCACCACCTGTGTCTGGTGGTGGCACAATGAATCTCCCGCAGTCGCTGCCGTGGGGGCTTACATGTGTCTCCTCACCGTCTCGTGCATGCTTGCCACAGTAAGTGCCTTGCACCGCCTTTGTCCACAGACCATCCACCATCCCCTCCCATAGGCTTTTCGCGACCCTGGTATTCTACCCCGCGATTTGGATCCAGATCCTCCTCTCCCTGCCACCTCCCCTTCCGATGGTGGCGTCAGAGTCCCGTATCCCCGAGACCTCAAGGTTCGGACAGACACGTCAGTTGCATCCCTCTCCACTCCTTTGTCGCCTTGACCATCTCTTCCAGCGTGCGCGTCAAGTATTGTCTGACATGCAAAACATACCGTCCGCCACGATCCAGCCACTGCAGAATGGTAATCCGCCCCTTTAGCCGTTCTGCCACACCCTCACTCCACCCTAGTGCGATAACTGTGTCGATGACTGCGATCACCATTGCCAATGGGTGAACAATTGTGTCGGGCGGCGCAACTACACCTTCTTTTTCTCTTTCTTACTTGCCGCGGTGAGTGATCCTTGAGCGGTGTCGACAATCTTCTCATCTTGTGCCAGGTCTTGACTCTTTGTCTCGTCATCTGTACATCTGCTATTCATCTTTATCTTCTCACTCAATTGGATCAAGTCGATTTCCGCGAGGCCCTGCATCTCGGTGTCGGCAGCGCTGTCGCCTTTACGTTGTCGATGCTGGTCGTGTGGCCGGTGACGGCGCTACTTGCATACCACATGAGAGTGGGTGTCGCTGCTTTTCTTGGTTAGATGACTGACCGACGCGACTTAGCTCCTGTTACTGAATATTACCACGATTGAACAGGTTCGGACGTCGATCGCCATGTTTTGAATTTACCATTGATTCTCTCGCATAGATCAGGAACCAAGCGCACAAAACATTGATTCCCGACGCTCCTCCTCCCAATCCGTTCACGTATGGTTCCTGGCGGTCCAACCTAGCTGAAGTGCTCTGTCGGCCGGCGGGATTTTCATGGTTGAACGCGCATGTGGTTGCGACTGAAGACAAGAGGCGAGTCAATCCAGGTCTGGACGACTCTGGATGGGACCACGACGATCTCGAGGAAGCGAGACCCACGGACGAGTAGGGCTGGTACTTAGTGGTAACTTAATAAAGCGTATGCTTATAATCGACGAGACGGCGTGAACACGGCGGCACCGCGGAGATGAATATTGTGTCTCCGATTGAACAGAGGTGTTCGGAGGACACGGCATTTCTCTCAAACCCATCAGTCCAAGTCGCGAGGGGACGCCAGAGGTACGACGAGATCATCGACCGAGCACTGAGATTGTTTCCTGAACTTTAGCTGCGCCTCGTCCGATCCGTTGAACGATAGAGATTTGTTGCATCACTCGGCAAATTCGGAGTCACCTTGTAATCGGCTCGTGCTGCCCTCCCAATGGAATCGTCCGCCCGGAACCCAAAGTCCAGCGAGTCCCAGCCGAGGGCCTCCAGAAAACCTCGGCAGAAGAAACAGCCAGATTCTCAGCCCACGCCGGACACCTCTTCTCGCCGTCACTCTGGCCGTCGGCTCAGCCCAAGCGGTGGCGGGTCCAACAACTCCCGTCCGTCTCTTTCCATCCTTTACGTCCATTCACCCCATGACGTTCACCCCCAGCATCCCGAAACACTGCGGAACACGCACAAGACTACCGATTTGCTGCCGCACGCGGCCCCACTCTACAGCCATATCCTGGCGTGCATTATATGATGAATCACAACTATCCCGTCAACCCTTCTCCCTTCACCCAGCATCACTCTACCTCCACCTACCCTGCAACACCCGCCATGAACGGCACCAACAGTCCAGCCATCCCCGCCCAATACTACCCCATGCCCACCGCGTATCCCCCTGCCCCCCAGGGATACGCTCCATATCCCCAATATCCGCAGCAGATGATGATGTACGGTCCTCCCCGCCCGAATACGTCACTTCCTGAGCAGCAACAGCAACAAACACAGCAACAACCAGTCGTCAACGCGCCGTCCCCTGCCCAAACCCCCGCGACAGTAGTGACAGGCAAGCGGAAACGAAGAACAGACGCAGCGCGACAACGCGACAGAGAATCCGATCACGAGGGTCCTTCCAACGAAAATGCCCCAAAGCACACCCCGCCCACAGCTAGTCCTGTTACTCCGATCGACACCAAAAAACGCACCAAAACTCAGCGTGCATGCGACAGCTGCCGTAGTCGAAAAATCAGGTTAGCACTTTGTATTTCTCGACGCATATATCCTGCCTAAAGCGTCGTAGGTGTGACGTTCTCGCCGACTCGGACCCGCCCCTCTGTCAGCACTGCAAACAATATGGCTTCGAGTGTACTTTCTTCCTACCCATTACGGAAACGCGTTTCAAAAAGAAGAAGCTCGAAGACGATCCTCCGGTTGAAAATGAAAACGATAGATCTGCCGACCTCCAGCGAAGTACGCTATCACCACAGATAGAATCTCAGTTGGATCGTCGTATCTATGGTCTGTTTTATAGCTACATTGCCGGCCATTGAGCTGACATCCAGTTCGGTCCTAGGGCCAACCACTGCTGTACATTTGCTACACTCACAGCCTACGATATCTTCTCGCATGTGCGAAAGTTATGATCAACGCTATGATCACGCATGGGAAGTATCAAAGAACGGGGACGGCCTTATATCGGTACAAAGTATGCCTCCGGACGACAAGCAGATCCTGCATCCCAACCCAATGGACTTGCGGCTCGACCCCGAAGTCATTCAGAAACTTGTCAACGCCTATTTCAAGGATGTTTCCCCGATACTACCCATCATTACACAAGCAGAATTCCTTTCAAACCCTTCCCCGCCACCGATTTTACTTTATTCCATGTGTCTCGTGGCAGCCGCTCGGAGAGAGGTCCCCCAGTCTGTTTTTGACTCGATTCGGTACGCAGTCAATGGCGTAATTAAAACAGAAGATGTTCTGTCAACAGCATCCATCCCGAACGTCCAGGCATTGCTGATACTGAGCATGGTTGGTGATTGTCATTCACAATACGTACCCAACGCGTTATCAGCATTGTGGATTCGACTTGGTACCGCAGTACGCATGGTAAGCGTTGACGATGGGGAGCCATTACGTTTGTTTAACAATCACTCTAGGCCCAAGATCTCGGCCTACATCGAGCAGAGTCGGTTAAACACAATATAGAACTCCGACGCCGGCTATGGGGGGCCTGTGTCATCTGTGACAGGTGGTATGAAGAGCCCCACGTTTTCCCGAAACGCCATTGACTAACCCCATGAGAAGGCTAAGTCTGACGTACGGTCACCCATACATGATTGATGTACAAGATTGTGACGCGCGCCTACCATCCTCCGGAGACCCTAATGATCTCTACATGGACGAACTCGTTCGGCTGAGCGTGATACTCGGCCGCGTGTTGAAGACGATATACAGGTATGCTTGCAACTGGAGAGCGTTTTTTTTCTGATTCCGATGATTCTCCAAGTCCTTCTGGCTTGATGTTTACGACGGACGAAATGTTGTATAAATTGCTGGCTGATTTGGAGAATTGGAAAGCCAATCTCCCAGAAGATCTCAAATATCGAGGGCCTGATACTTCCCAAAACGCAGGTGCGACAAGAGAGCGATTCTACCTTGTCCTTGAGCCTGCTCACGAAAGTCCGCTTCCTTCAGGTCTCCTGCATCTACTTTACTCGTGTGTCTGCATGATATTCTGGCGTGTCTTCATGCGGATATCGTATAGCTGTCCGGCACATCTTAAATTCGGGTTGACGGTGGAGACCTGGAGTGCTCTTATTCAGCTCACTGGAGAGTCAATCGACTGGCTCGATGCCCATGAACGCATGTACGATATATGGCTTCTAGTCGCATACGCTGCAACGTCATGTGCGTTGGTACAGGTATGTTACCATATTCATGCTGGCATTCCGAGTGCCAAGCTGCATTCTAGTATCATACATGGGCTCGGCGACAAGACGCTGATGCCGCGGCTAAGCTGCGGAAACTACGGGACTGCGTACGGAGATGGGAGGGATCGATATCTCCCGATCACATGTCTGCGCGACGTAAGGCGAGTGTTTTGTTGCCTAGTGGGGCATTATCCCTTGTAACATTGCACGATTTAGACTGCTGAAATTATCGCGCTGCTGTATGAGGCGACTCAGGGACCTCCACTGCCCCTCGATCAACCGCCTTTACTCAACCCGACTGGAGGGGTTAAGGGCAAACGGCCGCTTGGCCGGCTAGAATACAAGAAGGACCCCTCGCGTCCTGGTGGTGGGGTATACATAGCGCATGGCGACGCCCGCCAGGGAGATTACGAGGGAATACCCCAGGGTACCATTATCACGTCATCCGACGAGGAATCTGATGGTAAGGACGTCATTGTCACACCCATGTCAAACATAATGACTTTATCGACCAGATCTACTCGGCTACCGTGGGTCATCCCTGGTCAACATCACTCGGCTGAATGCTGGTTCAGCGGAAGGTGACGAGAGCAGCGCGCCAGCTGGGTTTCCAAACATGAACCCAGCTTTGAATAACGTGACAAGCCAGACACCGGGTAACGTGCAGGTGTTGAACGTACTCGACGTCCCTCAGGCCTCAAACACATTGGAACAATTCGCGATGGCGGATGTTGGCCTCTTGGAAGGTATTCCTGGTGGGATGTTTGACTGGGGTGTGTACAATTTCACGCACCGTTGAGAAATGTATGCCAAAAATTGTTTTTATGCGCCACAGGGCAGTGGGATTCGTTCTTTGCGAGGATCAACGCATCAAACCCTGCGGGCGAAAAGGTGGAGCACGGTGGTGTTTCTGGCAACGTCCAAGCCTTGCAAGGGTCGCAGCTGAGGTAGGACAATTATAGTCGGTTCAACATGTACATACAGACATTCATGTAGCACGATAACTTAGCGCTAATTGATACTAGTCTTGGTTTTCTTTCTGCGCCCGACTCCTAGCCCACATCTCTAACTAATTCTATACCCCCTTCCCTTTCTCCACGCTCCTTTCTATGGCCGAGGTCCTTCCAACTGTAAAATGCTCCAGTTGCGGCCTCCCCGTCCCCCTCGCCAACCTCGGCGACCACGTATGCCCGCCCCCGAGCATCCTCTCCCTTCAAAAGCCCCCAATGTCCCCAAAATCCGCGGCCACCCTCTTACCCCAGCGGCTGCAGTCCCTCGTCGCGAGATCAGATGCCCTTCCCCACAAGTCTTCCTCCGAGAAGCTCTCCGGAGAAGACGGCCCAGTTCTGGCGCCGAGTCGTGATCCGTCTCAGCGCCTACCCCCGGACAAGGCCACCCCCAAAGCGACCAACGTCCCCTTTCCGAAAAGCTCGCCCCCTTCACTTGATCGTTCGCCAGGCGCACCCACACCATCTCTCGAGCGCGTCTCTACCCCAGTCCGCGATGGCATACCCCCCGCCTTGCAGCGAGTCAGATTCCCTTCTAATGTGAGTCGTCACTCCCCGGTCTCACCCGCACGAGCCGCTTTTCCGATTCAATTCGGCGAACCCGCCGGACGTCCAACGCCTTCAAATCGACCACCTCCAACACAGCAACCCCTGGCACCACGACGATCTCCATCCACCGACCGTGCATCATCGAATGCGACGCCTCCATCGAATATCCGCCCCCGTCCCTCGTTTGAAAGTGCGCGTACCTCGTCAACACTCTCCCCTTCGCATCCATCCCTTGATAAATCTCCATCTCTGGATAAACTTCGCCCTTTGGATGTCCGACGACCCTCCCCTGACTCGCAGCACCCTTCAATGGAGCAAAGCCCATCAACCCCTGCCAGCTCGCCCGTTGCCAGACCGCCCAGGACAGCTGTCCCCGCTCCCGGCCCGGGCACTGTCCCGTTCCCATCCTCAGCGCCCGTTATGCCGCCTGCCATGTCAGCGCGACAGCCACCTCCGCCTCCCCTATCTCTCGCGTACCCTCGTGCTCACGCAATGGTCAGGGAAGTCGACACAAAGATTGGCGGTGAAGCTGGCATGGCGGGTGTTGGTCGCAGGGGTTTTGCGGCCGCTGCAAGAGCGGCCATGTTTGCTGCTTCTCGTTCACCTTCTCATCAACCTGCGCATGCTACGACTCTCGGTGATGGTCATCGGGCCAACGCACCTCAGTACTTGGACACCAGTGCCACCTTTGCTCATGTCATGCGGGGCAAGTCTTTCTTTTGATCTAGCGCTATACATTTTGACCGTTCTACATAGCTGCCATGACCCCGCCTTTGTCTCCGAACTCGGTCCAGACACTTTCTCCAGTCTCTCCTCTTCCCGTATCACCGGTACATCTCGGACACAGCATTCATACCAACGGACAATACGCTAATCTTCCAAGCCCCCATGATGCAACCCCCCAACAATCACAAGTCCCTACTTCTAATGATAAAGTTCTCCCTCTTTCGTTTTCTCCTTGTGGCGTCCGCATCGCGTCACCTTCACGCTCGCCTTCCCCGATTCCAAATCCTTTCGAACGTCGTCTTAGTGGCGAAACGATCACTCAATCTCCATTACCGGGTGACAATATGCGTCTTCCATTCTTCGACATCCTGAAAATGGAACTGGATCCTGGGAACGAATCTGACGACGAGAGCGTGTACACGACGCACACGGACCTGAAAAAGGATGAGAATGTACCATCGTCACCTTCCGCGGACTCGGATGTCGGCTTAGCCTATGCGAACGATTCCGATGATGACACGCCCGTGTTGACCCCTCTGGACATTCGCCAGTCTACTGTGAAAGGAGGCACGAATAGGGTCAAATTTCCTACTTCTACGTCGTCGGATCGAAGTCATGCTCCTGGACCTTCCCGTCAAATGTCAGCCACGTCATTGCGATCTGCAAAATCTTCTCGCTCGGCGGCGACGTCTGTCGCTAGTTCTGCTCGTAGCAGAAGCGCATCGGCAGCGACGCAGAGGTCACTTGGTGCCTTGGAGCGAGCTATGGAGACGTTGATAGAGGAAGGCGCATCCGTTTCCGTCCTTGCTTCAGGTTCGGTTCTAGCTTCTATCGGTGGGTCCGCGAATGGCAGAGGCGGGAAGCCAAGTCGATCGAACACGGTTCCGGGGCCTGCTTCTCCCGACCAGAAGCCCCCCAAGTTACCCACCCGATCCCACACTAGCCCATCTCATCCGCATATTCACTCCGAGCGTGTAGGCTTAACTGGCGAGGTTGCCCGGATACGGAATGGGGGATCAGTTAAGCGGAAAGACCGAACGTGTGTGGGGTGTGATTCCAAGATCGAGGACGGAAGATGGATACAAATGGATGGCGGGAATGTCCTGTGCGAGCGTTGCTGGAAGCATATGTATCTGCCAAAGGTTTGTGCTGTTACTGTGTATTGTCAGAAGACTAACGATTATACTATCAGTGTCGGCGCTGTAATTTGCCTATCGAAAAACAGGCAGTGTCTTCGAGAGACGGTCAGCTGAAGGGGAAATACCACAAAGAATGCTTCAATTGTCACGCGTGCCAGGTACACCTGTTTCTGTTCTTGTCTCTAGCGACATGTTTCTAATCATACCGTTTCAGAAACCATTTCCTGACAAGGAATTTTACGTCCTTGACGGGAAACCCTTTTGTGCATATCACTACCATGAAGCAAACAACTCTCTATGCGGTGCACCTCCTTGTGGACAACCCATTGAGGGTCCCTGCGCTGTGATTCATTCGGGGAAACGATATCACCCTGAGCACCTCCTCTGTGAATTCGAAGATGGGTGTAGGGAAAGACTTGAAGAATATTGGGAGGTTGACGGTCAAATGTTTTGCGAACGCCACGCAAACTTCATTGGTAGTCGCGATGATGGCTGGACGCGTGATTGCGATCCTCCCAGCGACATACAAGTGAGAAGGACATCAGGCACAGACAGGATGAGGAAACGCATGACGCGGTTCATCGATCTAGGAGCGGGAGGAGAGCTCGACATCAGGTAATGTACCATATAAAATGGATCAGGGACTCACACCTCTATGCAAATATTTATAATCTATCATTCACCACTTGTTGGATCCTCATTCGTGCATTTGTAGTATTCAGCTTCATACCTCGTTTACCCCGCGTCACTGCACTTGGAGATATACCATTTCTTTTCGTTTTGTCGTACTTTGGATGTTTCTGCTGACTGTTTCCTAATTTCGTCCCTCATTCGGTGATAGCGATACAGCCTACTTATCAGTGTCCGTAATTCAGCGCATGAATTTCACAATTTCGATCACCCTCCCAACCAAAGCAGTCTCTTCACGCCGTACTCCATCTTTGCATAGATGCTCGTCGTACGCTGTGCCTCTGACACACTAATGCCCAAGCGATGAGTTTGCCGCACGACAATTGCACGATATTGGCACACTAACCTGACTATATCTTGCTCAGAGATGAAGTCGTCCCTCGAGGCGCTACCGACATCTTGGCAGGCTCTCTTGATGGCATCGACGATGAGGTCAACGGCCTCTTTGCATGATGTGGCGCT
Source organism: Xerocomellus amylosporus (assembly GCA_038090735.1). Taxonomy (NCBI): domain Eukaryota; kingdom Fungi; phylum Basidiomycota; class Agaricomycetes; order Boletales; family Boletaceae; genus Xerocomellus; species Xerocomellus amylosporus. The sequence goes on along the minus strand of JBBPNE010000157.1, from coordinate 33,386 downwards.
AGCGAGGTCGTCCGCAGGTTCTGCATACCTAGACCCATTCCGTACATGGGTGGAACCCACGGGCAAGGCTTTAAACGCCGCGAACGAGGTATCATTCGATTCTGTACGGTCGCCCGAGATCGCCGACTTGGACGTAGCCCGTGTAGACATCATCCTCGACAGCCTGTTGCTTACGTTCTTTGCACCGCCGGAAGTCGACATGTCCACTGGGTTGTTTCGGTACGAGTAGCTCGTCATCCGCGAGCTGACGAGATCTGTGTTGAGCCAAGTGATGGTGAAACCAGCATTTTGCGTAGGATCCCGGCTTGCTTCTTCGAGAGGGGACAAGATGTAGGCGCCTACCATGGAAACTGCGAGTGAGCATATTTCAGGGCTACTTTGGATCGAAACGACCTTTGGTGATTTTCGTGATCATTCCGAGAGGCACCCGAGTGTAGATCTTCACTTTCTCGAGGGTATGGTCGTAGCTCTAGATTTCAATTCAGATTCTCCCAGGTTGATACGAGGGGCTGGAATCCTACAACAATATAAAGTGCACGAACACTCTTTGATCGGGCGTGAATTTGTATCCGGCAAAAAGACACCATATAACCTACCAGCAACAGTATTTTCTCTTCGAATTTATCGCTGACCTTGACGTTCAGTTTCTCAGGCGCAATGAGCGTCCATCCTGCCAAGAGGGGCTCTCCTTCGTCTAGGACACGGGAAACAGAGGTGGCAATGGCCTCTGCACGCACTCTTGACAAGCGAATGAGTTCCCGTGGATCTGTTGACTGCAGTTTCAGAAGGAACTCTGAGAAGACAGAGGTGGTCCTATATCCGAGCATGAAGTCGATTACGGCTTGACAAAACCAGTCACTGAACGCGGCGCTGTACATTCTTGCCAAAGAATTAACACCGTCGTTGAAGAGGCCACCAAGGTCGCGCTTTCCGGTCCTGAGGGCGATTCAGAATCGGATGTAACCTTTGGAATATAGAGGGTACCTGGTGAAATCACCCTGGGAAGTTTAGTGAGGACACAGAGTCTGCATGCAGAGGAGAGCGGCCTACTTTTAGAGCCGAAGTGCCGGCGCTAGCATCAAAGTGCATAAGGTGAAGTTATGATGTCGAGTGAAATGGACTCACTACGCACGACTAATGGCATCACCGTTATTAGCCCAAACTGTCCGATATCGCCGATTAGTCTGGGTGCGCGGTGAATCACAAACCGACACGAACCGTCGTTGAAAGCTATGTCCATTCCTGACTGCCCGTTGCGTGGCTGGACGGTAAGCCCGACAGCTTCCAATTGCATGCCAAGAATATGACGAGAAAAAGCAGACTAACAAATATCATGGGTACAGTGAAATACGGGGAGGATGCTCATACCTGAACGACGTTGGTTCGGTCCAAGCAATCAATGCAATTGACGCGGAAAACGCCCTTCTGTTTCGCTAACAACATATGGTCGGAAATCCAGAAATACCTAACGTTACATTGTAAAGGGTTAGAGGGGAGTATAGGTAGGGGATAGACAATCGCACCCTTGGCTTTGAAATGTTCGCTCGAGGTCGTGGAGAAGTTTCGAGATATTCTCGTACCTATCTCGGTTGAGACATATATTTGACAGCACAGAAGTTTCCAATCACGTACTTCATCCCTCTCGTCTCATGATGGAAGTCATACTCGCAATAGCTAAATAGTCGTCAATTTAACAAACAATCCAATTGGAGGTGGTGCTAACCGAATATCTTTGTTTTCCATTCGTTTTGCGTATGACTTATAAGCATTGGTCAGAGCGCTTTCCTTTCCTGTTTGCTCTGCAAGGTTCACTATTGTCTAGAGGTGACAAATCAGACCGCCGTTTGGGTCAACAATACAAGGGAGCTTGCATGTGGGCCATAGACAATGATGGTGCGCTGGAAGTGTCGCTTCATGGTATCCGAGTGCTGCTCGGATGTACGCTCCGGCGATAGGACCGGGGGCGGTTTCATACTGTATCCCGACTGCGTCCAGTAGAGCGGGACTTCGGAAGCTAGGTTATCACATCTACCCTCGAGAGTGAGTCACTTACCCGAGCCACGGATCTGGACAAAACTGAAGACATTCGCGATTCCATTTCTCTGTTTGCATATAGACAAGACCGGGTTGTGCATTGAACACCATGACATACCTCAATCCTCGTAATCGTTTCCGTCTCAACAAAATTGGCCACGTGAGCCTCTTCATCCACACCTCTTCGTTGGTAGCGAAGTCCAGCCCTGTATCTAGAGCGTCTAGACGCAATCAAATAATCCACACGCGAAACTAAGTCATGCTCTGACATATAGGAATTCGTTGGGAGGTCGAAAGAAGATACTTGGAAGTGACCTTGCACAATCGGTAACACGTACGAATGCAACTTGAAAGAATTCACTATGGGCATTGACCTCAGTTCATGGAGGGTACCTACTCCTGCGTCTATGAAAGGTTTTGAGAGCCATTCGTTCCACCAGAACTCTCGATTGACACGTCTCCAAAGCGGAAGCGTTGAAAACGGTTCGACAAGGGGATCAACTTTAGAGGCCGGATGCTCAACCGAAGGATCTTGGGGGAGGGCACTGAGCTTAGCGAGTAAGTTTTCTTCCTTGCGCGACCTCAGAAACTGGTCATGCTTGTTCTGCAAGGACCTCGTTATATCTGTTTAATTTCATTAACTCGTGGCTGCTCTGAGGGGAGGATACCTACCGAAATGATACGCGAAGTACATGCAACCCTTGGTATATTCCCTGACACATTCACGAACCACCCTATCTTCGAGTTCTGAGTGTCGTTCTTCCACTGAGTCCGGGGGAGGTGCAGTTGAAGCTATGATCGTATCAATGACGGCTGTGGGTTCCCCGTGCGCACTCTGAATGATAGAATCCAAAGACTGCCGTTCGTCAGAACCTGCGATCGATTCTTGTGTTGAGGTAGGTTGACGCCTGGAAAGTCTTGTCCAGAATGACATTCTGTCTGCGATCGCTTGCACCATATTGGGGCTTGCGAAAGATTCGCTCGACGCTGGCGTTGATGTCCCAGAAGACGGGAGCAATGGGAGAGGTTCTTCGGCCTGGATGTCGCCGACGGTGTCCACCGTAGGGGTCAGGATCTTCACATTGTCCTCGTCTGCGAATTTGACACGAGTGTTACTTGTGGACTCCTCCCCAAAGGTTAAATCTTGGGCACAGTTATCGGGGTTGTGGGAAGGAGTGACGTGACTCGCGATGGTGTCGAGAACATGCTGAGCACGATTTTTGATCAAAGGAATCGCACGCACAGACTTCACAGAATAGATAGAATGGTTCTCGTCGAACACTGTGTGCGGGACAGGAATATAATGAGTCCCAACTTCAACTAGGTAAAGGAGTTGCCGACTCACAATCCCCGACATGCGACCGGGCGGTGATAACTAGCAGATATGATGCTGTGAAGGTCACTGCTTAGACGAAGTCCTCTTTCACAGATTACATTTCTGTACCGTTGAAGAGTTCCATGATACCCACTATGCCATATACAACGACACTGGAGTTCCAGTCGATCGACGAGTCGCTCCGGAGTTCTTGAACGTTTGGATCCTTGCTCCAAGGGATGCGGACGTATGAATGGGGATGCGAAAGCCTCGGCAGATAAGGGCGCAGGACCAGACCCTCATCCGTGGCAACAATGGCGATGTGTTTGTATGGGTGCGGATGGGGAGTCGGGGGAAGGACGAAGTTTGGTTGTAGCCCGACACCCGTCGCCCTGCCCGAGTCATGGTGGGCTTGTGGTGCTGTGCTAGCAGCGGGTGGCGTCGGGATCGTGGATTGTTTAGTAAAGAGGCGTTTCATGGGCAGCGCAAAGACGTGCTCGTCAATTTCATGGATCCTTGTGGTCGTTGGAGTATTTACGAAGACTGCCCTGAATGGCCCCACTCGAAAACAAATTACATTGCTAGAATACAACATCACGCTTGACCTGCAATCGCAGTTGGGTTCGTAGAAGTTTGACCCTCGACACGAATATCGTATCCATAACCATTGCCAGGAGCCTCTCCAGGCCCATCATAATGCAGCTTAGTGATGTCGTAGTTGCCTGTTAACGTACGTCAGAGTAAAACAGATTGCCGCTCATTCTAGACATACCGATGAACTGCCAGCCCTCTTCCTTCACATGGTAGAGGTTACAGGAGTTGCCCGAGAACGCATCACGGTGGCCAGCGGCGTAGATACTTCTCCTCCCAAGCTCTTGAGCTTCCCCATCTGTGAGGTCCCACCGGTACCCTTGGTCCAGCACACCGTATGCGAACGTGCTCCCCGATCCCACAGAGAAGAGATCTCCTTTCAGGCGCGTACCATCGGAATCTACATAAAATACTGCAGGACCCTGAAAGGGATAAGCCATCGTCCAGGAAATAGATGGTCAACGGAGCTTACTGTCTTGTCCCAGCCGCAGATCATTGTACCCTGACCATGGCGTGAGAGGCAGTTCGGCCAACAGGTGATGAGGAATGTACCATGCTCAGACCCATGCCCTTGTAGCTATAAACAAGATTGCTAAGGTATTTGCTGGCAGCAGACACTGAGATTCGCTCGCGATTTCTGAGTTCGTGGAGGCGACAGTGCACTCCCAAATACGTTTCCCAATACTGGCAGTCGGCTGATGAGGTGAGTGAATTCGTGAACAAATGAGAGTTATCGAAGCATTTCACCTGCACCACCAGCCATTGTCCCCAGTAAATAGGGATTGATTTCAATGACTTTCTTTATGGTTCCAGTAGCTGGGCATCATCAAAGGTGTCAGACGGGGCGCACCAACCGATTCAATGCCTAAACCCCACCGATGTAGTTTCCTGCAGTAGCCCGGGAATCAACAGCAACAATGACACCGCCCTGGAATCTGAACGCTAAAGTCGTAGTTCCGTGCTGAATCTTGATCCTGCACGATGGGTCTGCGTGATCATCCGTGTGGAGCCTCAAGAATGCAGCTGGCTTTACTGGAGTGAGACGACAAAGATCACTTGAGAACACCTACTTACGTCTGGAACAGACGGAACGACAAAACTCGGTACACCTTTGGCCAGACTACCATAGCCGGCCACGGACCCCCACATGGCGTCGGAGAAATCGTCTTCGTCGTCTACAATCGAGGCATTCCGCTTTTGAATGTGGGGTGCGCCTGACCCTGCATACCGTTGAATGAGACTGTTCATGGTTGTCATCGAGTGATCTATCGCTAGCTGACGCGGCTTCGAGACGCGAGGTTGTTTGGTTCTATTTGTACAAAATACATCTTTAGGCTTTGTTAACTACAACGCAATTGCCGCATCACAGTCTTGCAACAGCTTGGAGCGCCTTCCGGAGGTCATCCTTGAGGTCCTGTACACACATCAGTATCTTGGTGAACGTGTGATATGTTCACTTTCCTCGACTTCTTCTACCCCAACACTCAGTCGGACAAGGTGAGGGTTCTCCCTTGGATCTGACCTGACGCGCTGTTCAACCAATGACTCCACACCACCAAGACTTGTAGCAGGCTTCGAGACGAATTAACTTACAAGTGATAATGTGAAGAGCTTGACGTACCACAAAATATTCGAGGCTATGCGGAAGAGCATCTGCTTGGGGGCGTCGTGCGAGCTGGCAATTTCGAAATCAACACTTCAATTCAAAGAGATTGACCGCAATTGAACCCACAAGGATAGAGAAGGTGGCGTTGTAACCACCCTCCATTTGTGACCCAGGGTTAAAGCCTCGTTTATCGGTATCCTGTAAGCTAGAGTGCCATACTTTGGTGATGACGCCGCCTGGGATGCCGTCGAATTCCTCGTCCTGTGGGACAAGAGTAGCTTTGTACAACCATTGCGCAATTTCCGTCCCGCTTGCTGACTGTCTCGGAACACGGAGATGCATCGTACGAAGAGATCGCAAAAGAAGCCACGACTCCAATGATCCCATCATATTTCCCATGTAAATTCGGTCTTTCCATAACTAAGTGTCGATCGTCGAATAGTGGATCGGAAGCATTTAAGGAGAAACTCACTTCCTCCCTTTCTTCAGCTGTCTTGACGATCAAAATCCCACAGAGAAGATCGGAATGACCTCCGAAGTATTTCGTCCCTGACGATAATTTTGTGGCTTTCAAAACTTGAAATGCAATGATCCAGGACATACCACTGTGGAAGATACAGTCGGCACCAAACTTGAAAGGGTATTGAAGTGGCGGAGGACCGAATGTTGAGTCGACGAATAGCTTCCCTCCGACTGCGTGTATCTAATATCGCAAGCAGGTAAGCAGCTTCAATTTAAATGGTGCTGCATATACCTTGTTTGCATAATGCTGGATATCGCTGGCTCTGGCCGTCAGCTGTACAATATACACGAAACCATAGATCATGTCTCACCGAGACTCGCCTGTAGGGTTGACTGGAGTTTCAACCCAGCACAAATCGCCCTCTTTATACTCGTCTTCAAGGTCGATGATGGGAGTCTTTTCGAATCTTCCTTTTAAGTAGACATCGATAGCACCAAGACACCCTATGTATCCTCCAGAACTTATTGCGATGCGCTTCGGCTTGAAATGCGCGAGAGCCTTCAAGTTGGCATGAGCCGAAATGAGGAAATGCTAGTGAATGCATCACTCATCAAACTCACTGAGAAAGCAGCAGCCAAACCGGATGCATAGGTGATGGCGTGACCGTGCTATTCCAGGAAGTCGACGGTTGTGGATTAATTTGTTTTGAGCACCAGGTAGACACATACGTTGATTTTCCCCAAAACTTGGTCCACGCGCGAGGCTACACTTTGGGAGTATCGAGAATATACATGTTGATCAGGGTCCACAGCACCGAGGCCATTTGGATCACCACTGATCACTGCCCTGAAAGCTATCGGATGTCAAGTAGATTGCCAGTGAGTATCAACCCCAATGTCTCGCAATGCCAGAAGGATACTTGCTCGATGTCACCGATATGGACGGTGCAACCTCTGCACCTGTGGTATGATCCCCGTGAACGAGGAGCGTGCCGCTCAGTTGGCCTGATGCAGTGTCCCTTGGAGACATGATATCGCTTTCAGATGGGATTGTCCCGGCGATAACCTTTTTTACAAGCCTTTTGTCGGAAGCAGAAAGGCAGGCACCCGGACCGGGACAATCCCAAGGAGGGCAGAGTTTCCCGGGGTGTTACATGATACAAATGGAGTTCCAGGTCGAAGTGTGTGGGCTAGCTCGGAGTTATAAGCAGAAACAGGTATCAAGTACACGAGAGCCGCATCTGCAAGATTCCCTTCATACGTCTATGGTGAGTGACTCCAGTTAACTTTCAACTTCGCTCGTTTCTTGCTGTCCGAGTCCGTCAGGGTTTCGTGCGTGCCGCAGGAGCCGATACATCATTTCTACCCATTCCTGTACACCTCCCTCACCGATGCCTTCAACCCACTTTCGTGATTCGTTCTTCTTTTCCAAGTCCACCCATGCAGTTCGCAAAATATCCTTGTTGGCGTAAAACTCTTTCTCCCAAAGGGTAACTTTCGTGGCTGGACAATCACCAGACTCGGCGGCATACGCGAAAAGCTCGTCACGGTAGTCCCATTGCTCCGCATCGCTGAGGCGAAACCAAGCTTTGGCAAGCCGGAGAGGCGGAGTAGCTCCAGCCGCTACGAGGGCACGCGATCTTGAAAGGACATTGTCCGCCTCTTGTTTCAAGTCAAGTGAAGCAGGATCAGCAAAGGCCCGGACTACTGCGCGGGCCTGGGCTTCTGCGATAGGAAATGGTGAAACTTTGAAGAGGAGTGTCATAAAGGCCACCGAGGACACTGGGTAATGAGATTGCAACGGAAACAAATATTTAGCAAGGGGGAATACGTGGTAACGTGAATTGCAGAGATCGGGTGGGAGGGAGGGATGAAGCGGAACATCGCCGATTCTAATCGTGTCGTTATCGAAAAAGGGGAAGTCCATCTGAAAGCCGGTTGCCAAGATACAGTGGTCGATGTTTTCTTCGACGATGCCCTGTTCAAAGAGGACTCGACCATGGTCGTAGAAATGAAGGGGCTTCCCCCTGAGCTTGAAATCTTGGTCATCTTGAGAAACCGACCCTGACACAGAGTGAATCACGGTCCGACCGTGATGGCGCATTTCCGCAGCGATGTCTCTGCCGCTTGGCCCACCCCCGACAACCAGTACTGTACGACCAAACTTGTGTGGACGTCGATACCACGCCGAGTGGGAGGCCATATTAGTCGTTATCCAATGATCGAGTCCTGGTATATCTGGCACGTTAGGGAGCCTGTAATGCCCATTCGCGACAACTAGGTTATCAAACTCTAGTACCTCGCCCGTGGATATTGTAACTCTCCAGTGATCATGGATCCAAGTCGCGTGCGTGACAGACACGTTGAACCGGATAAGGGGAATGAGGTTGAAGTGAGACGCGTAGGACTCTAAGTAGGTCTGGACAGTGGCGGCCACGGGAAACAAAGGGGTGGAGGGGCGAAATAAATATTCCTTATAACCCATAACTGGATGGGGGAGATTGGTCGTCAGTGAATCATACAACGGCGTGAGAGGTGGGTCGTCAGTTGGTGGAGCAGGATACCTGTCCAGATCCAGTGACCAAAGGTCCTTCAACCCTCAAGTAGTAGAAAAGAGTTGACAGAAAGCGCGTACCATACGCCTCCAACTTTCGAGCGGGACTCATAAGCAATTACCCGCCAGGAGCCTGTCTTGATATACGATGTTTGGGATAGATATTTAAGCACAGCTAACCCTGCTGCGCCAGCACCGATCACACAGATACGCTTTGATGGCGCCGTTTGATCAGCTTGACTGGCCCTGACCATGGGAATGAACCTTCTTGTGAGATTATAAGGTGGGCTTGAATGAAGAGGTGGTCTAGTGCACGAGCTGAAACATGTAATATGTGTCTAACGGTTAATAGAAACAGGTATTACTTACCTTGCTTGCAAGGTTCCTGCTGACTCCCTCGTTACTGAGTGTTTCTCAAGGTTTGAACACTAAACATTCCTTTCATGGACATCGCTTACGTCAGCGCAGCCAAGCTGTAACGACCGCTTGTGGAGATATTTCTCTGGCTCGTTTTCGACCAAGGATCAACTTGTGAGGTCAACGCATTACTTCTCAACCCAGTATCACAGAAATGGCGGAAACCCGAAGCAAAGCATGGCCCCCCGCTGATGAACCCTTGACAAACTCCGTAAGATTCTCCTTTCCTCAGGAACGCATGCACTCACCTTATCGTGTTTACTACTTTGTTTCCGATCGTGCTGTCTGCTTTAATAGATCCTTGACTTGATACAGCAGGCTGGCCAGTACAAGCAGCTGAAAAAAGGCGCGAATGAAGGTTTGTTGCCTGTTCCTACGGGGCCCGCTACTTTTTTTCCGGGTATGATGTGCGACGCTAAATGGCATCAATTTAGCCACTAAAACCTTGAACCGCGGTGTCGCCGAGTTCATTGTGCTGACTGCCGACACGGAACCTTTGGAGATCTTGTTGCATCTTCCTCTTCTGTGCGAAGAAAAGGTAGGAACTTTATTCACTCCCATTTGATGTTTACATTGTTTCTGCTCTGTAGAACGTCCCATATGTCTTCATTCCATCGAAGGCTGCCCTAGGACGCGCTTGCAATGTTTCTCGACCAGTCATCGCTGCAAGTGTCACCACCAGTGAGGCCCGTGAGCTCCAGAGCCAGATTCGCAACATCAAACTGGCCATCGAGAAGCTCATGTACTGATTTCTCCTTGGCATCAGTAGTTACACGAATACATGTATGACATAGTACGAGGTATGGATCTCAGACAATGATAGTGAGAATGATTGGTACGAAATCACTTCGGTATGTTTTCTCGGGCCTGTACTCGGATCCTCCTCCTGGGATCGGTCAGTGATGGAGGCTATAACTTTTCTGGATTTCATACTCACTCATAGGCAACCTTGTCATTCCTGTGAGGCTATTAGCTGGGTGAAAAACAGTTATGTCGGGGTCTCACTTGAACATGGTATACGCATCGCTTTGTGCAGGATCATTGACGTTTGGGTCGTCTAGTAGGTCTTGGATACCCAGCAATATCTAACAACATACACGTCCGAACATGCTCGAGGATTCAAATTACGAAAGACATACCTGCTTGATTGTGATAGCAGGTTTCCACGACTTCTCCTCGTCCAAGATTGAGAGGCAGACAGTCCCGGACGGGTACACATTAGGGTGAAATAGTGGCGGTGTGAATTTACCTGCATACGCGGTCGAGTGCCAATCTACCTCATGCTTAACAAACTTACACTTTGGAGGTTTGGATGGGTAATCTGCACGACAATCAGTGCACACCTCCGGCAGCGAGAGTCCTGCTCACCTTCGGGAAACGTCATTGAGAGTTTATACAATCCACCTTCCCATGGGGTCTACGCGAGATAGACGCTCAACTTGCGGCACGTCTCGGATTGAATTAGCATTCTATCACATACCCCAGCTTTCCCCGGAATTCCAACTTCCCATTCCATGAGGTTCATGGTCCCATCAGCAGCCTTGACAGGTTTCGCATAAAAACCCTGAATGAGCCACCACGAGTTAAAGAGTTGAAGTACGACATTTGAGAAGGCAACGAGAAGGGAGCACACAGCTTTGCGGCATTATATTCAAGCCGAGACAAGCGATCTATGTATGAGCAGAAACAGCAGGATGATACGTACAAAAGGATGGTCCTTTCTCCATTGCTTGCGTTCTTCAGCCAAGCGTGGTCTGCAGATTCCAGACATGTGTGGCTAAATGGATTAGAGGTAGAACACGCTGCTTTCTCTCGATTGAGACATGCTCCTCTCTCATTATGCTTAGTCAGCAACGTAAAAATTGTCGACCTTCATCGACAGGATACTACTTAGTTGATACTTAGAACAGTAGAGCGACTAACGACATTGTATCTTAGGACATTGTGTAAAGAATTCAATGGTCTCACATATTCATATTGCGCTACTACCCTATTGTGAGGTCCAAGTAAACTGGAGTAATGTTCGTGTCAAATACATAGTCGTTTCCAAATACTGGACTGGGGACACCGTGCCTGACAAGAATGTGATTAAAGCTGAGGTTTCTCGTATCCCGAGGAGACACACACCTATTCTTGATGTGACCCATCAAATCCTTGAATCCAAAACGGGTGTTCCACGAAGGAATGCGAGGAGGGCAAAGAAGACAGACGGAATTATCGCTTAAAGTATTGCCCAACGCGCTTGGGAACGGTCGCAAGTCTGGGGATCCCGGCATATTGATCGGTAGGCGAGAAGTACGGCTAGCTATAAGCCACGGGTCTTTGAGGGTGGAACCGGGATGAGATGCAATACTGTGTTGAACCTAGAAATATAATTAGTAGATGAATGACGGAATTGTAAAAGAAAACACTTACGGCGTGACGCCAGGAGATAAATGTATTTACCCCATCGCGGGCAGCACACTCTACGCATATCAACCTAGGATCTTGCTTGTCCATTTCTGCAGCAGTGGCAGATCTAGGATCCCCCCCGCAGCACAATAGTACTTTATTCACCACGTACTGTCTTGGGTGCACTTGAACACGACCATTACAGTTCCAAGTACCGCCCATCATGAGACATGCCTTGTGATTGGCGATGCCCCGGGGATCCTTGGGAGAGGGTCCATTCCCCGGTGAAACGAGTGTGAAACACGGATGGAATAAAATCTCGGGATACGTCAAGGCGCGACCTTCACCTCGACAATTGCGACCAGCACTGCAGTGGAAAACGGACGTGGCAAGCCTGAGCTGAGCATGAATGGCTTCGTCATCGTTATCGGCCTTGTAACCTGGAAGCAAGCTGGCAAGCTCTCGGCGTACTGTTCTATGCCATTCGAGGATGCATTCGCAAGCGGGTAGGAGGCCAGCATAAAGTTGGTCGAGGAGAGAGTCGTGCGATGTTGAACCAGATTGTCGTATTACAGAATTGATGCTTCCAGAGAAACCGATAATAGCATTCGGTGGCAGTGGAAGGTAGGGGCAATCACTCGGGGCATCATAAAAGGCAGTTGTTGAGAACTGGAGCCAAGCATCGAGAAAAAGCTGGCGTCGAACGGCGTACACTTGCTCTTCCATCCTCAATTCTCGCCAACCCAACATGTACTCTCTGACTTGGTCAAGAACACTGGAACAAGCTGGATGCAAGGTCAGTGCGACATATTGGCCAGAGGCAGGATGTATACCTTTGTCTGTCATTGCCTGGGTGCTACTGATGAGAGGATGTCTGCAAATACGGTTCCACCCAAAGTAGTCGATTTCTTCTTTAAAGCCGGCTGCGACAAGACTCTCGCGGATTCTGTTCAAGCCTATCAGCCGAAATCGCTGATTGACAGATTGAACAAACATTTCTGCCCGTGCCACTCGTTTGTTGCGCAGTTCCGTGATACGCGCGTTTTTTGCATTGAGTTGCCACGCAACACCTGCGCTTGCAAACTGGGCATCGATGAGGGGTGGCTCCGGCGCAATTGCGATTCACACTCACTTGACTAATTACCTCAGTAGTCTGCCTGCGACGATCGAGGCAGACTTGACGCTCTGAGAGGGGTAATGCTCTAAGCTCATCCGCGAATGCCTTGATGTGGGGCTCCTGAAAGCCTTTGACACGTTTCCCTGCATAATCTGAGTTCCTCCAGAAGGTATAACCAAAGAGTAACCTACCTTTGGAATTGAGAAAGGGTCCGCAAGGTATGTACTGTTCAATAGTAATGGGGAAGCAGGAAAGCATCGCACAAATGGCACGGTAATCGGCACACTCGTTTACTTTGATTGGCCTGGCATGTCATTAATCTTTGTGCGTGTAGAGTCACGCCACTGAGCTTACTGGTGTTTTGACCGGCAGCTCGCACACGAACGAATACGCAGGTGCCACACTGTATCACGCGCTTTCCTATCACATTCCTGGGGTGTACGACTTAGCATGGCAGATAGCTCGGTGTTAATTTAGTGTACCTGGTAATAACATCCGGACCCAAACACTAGGGAAGCATATTGAACTTCATTCATGTCTGAGGGTGTCTCCGGGAGACCGTCCACGTTTCGCCGGGCAGACCTCCAGATAAACGCAGCCGACCTCTTTAGAAGGAAACGACGAAATGCCTTGGAGGTGCGAGCGAGGACAAGAAGATCGGCTGGGTGCAGGAAACAAAAAACCTGAAGGGCGATTGACAAAGTATTAGGTGTGACAATGGGAGATTCTTACCTCGCAAAGAATGTCAAGGGGCAAGGAAGGGAGTATGTCGAGTGAACCGCGTTTTAGTCTACCATTTGTCAAGGTGACGAACGCCGTGTCACTGGATGTTTTGTGCGAAGCAGAGCAGGACATGGAGATCGAGAAAGGTGGATGTATGACATCGACATGAGGAGCGTACCTATATAGGCTAGCTTTGTGGTGATTGCCACAGAGTGGCCTGCTGTGAAATGATCGACGTCTCTGTGGCGGTGGTCGGCCGCGGCTTGCAGTCTTTGTACTGGATTCGGCCACACTCGGCGTTGCTACAGCACTTGGATGTCGCTGTTCTCTCGTCTAGCTCGCCCTGCTCATTCAGCAGGCAGAGCTTACTCTTCCTTCTTCTCCTCGAAACCCGGAGGTGGAAGACACATTGTTTCTGCTAAATCACCAAAGCCAGTTTTGCAACCTGCCCGAGCAAAGGTAGACAGTACCGCTGCTTCTACAGAATCCGCCACCAGTCCACCCACGAATGCAAGCGGTGTCGTGAAAGCTGCACCTGCTGACGAGAAATTGTCCAGCAAGCCAGCTGAAACACATCCACAGTCGCACCCTCTTTCGTCGAGCGTCCCACCGCCATTCACGTCGTCTGTCCCAATCCATCCCACCGTCTCTTCCAAGGAATACAAACTTCATCAATTCTTCTCGTTGCACCGACCCTTACTCCTTTTAAACGAGCCGACGTCTGCCATCTTTGAAGCTGTTGAGACTTCCACCCCGTTGTTCGCATCTTCAGAAGATCAAGTCAACAATGACTCGCGGCCCTCCTTCGCCACTATCGATAATCCTCCGGAATCGTCCCCTGACGCTGATGCTGACGCCGCTCGACAGCTAGCCCACGCGTTGGTCACGAATCGCGTCGGGGGTGCTATTGCATGGCAGCAGGCATTGTCTCGCCTTGGACTGAATGCCAAGTGCTCGGAGAACGACATGACCTTGGCTAAAGAAACGGCGCAGGAATGGGTCACCATCCACGCTGACAGCACACGCCGAAAGAAGCGAAAGAAGATGAAGAAACACAAGTATGTTTCTTCCCCTCACCAATTTTCGTTTTCTAAAACTGTATTTCAGGTTGAAGAAGCGTCGCAGAGTGAGTGGTTGGCCGACGCCCTTCTCAGCCTGTATGTACTGACCCCCCGATCCAGCTCACTCGACGCCAGAATAAGTGAGGTTGGAGCACTTGGCAGTCATGTAGAGTGGAGGCCATCAAGTTGTATCTGCGTTTCTGTTGACAATGTGATGCCTGCGTTCCAATTCCAATTATATCTTACTCTTCACCTCACTCGATGTGTGGTTTTGGTAATGAATTCTGTGTTTGACATGACAGCTAGATCGGTATTAACTTCTAGGAGGACTATCACCGATGTTGCTTCCGTAGGCCCAAACCCTCACACCTCCCTTCCTCTTCCCCTCTCCTTCCCACTGCCACCCACCCTTCCATACCTCGATGTACCCGTTGCCCTGAAACAGAGTCCATATTCCAGGGTCTTCCAAAAGCGCACCAAAGAAAACCATGTACCTCGGCCACTCGTGCCGCCACCCGAGATCCCACGAACCAGACTGCATCTCTATTGCTTGTAATGCTTGTATCAAGTTTGCGTTTGGAACTGAGAAGGCGAAAGGGGACGAGGGAAAGGTGGGATCGACATGAACTGGGAAGTGAGATTTTATGTATGAAATTGGGGACTCGAAGAAAATGTCGGTCTGATCTCTGTATTCTCTGTGATTTTGAAGCCTGGATCATCCATCTACTCAGCATTGTCATCCGCACCCAATTAAACATCGTGGCATACCCTAAAGGTGGTTCGCATCCCAACGCCCACATCTTTCCGGGATGAGCAAGGTCTGGGCGGTGAAGATACGCTTGCCATGGTGTGGAATGGCATGGCATTAGGAACCCGATTGTCGTGGAGTTATCGACAGGAAGTTGCCTCAAGAATGACATGACCCCGGTCTGACCTGTGCAGTGGAAGAACACGACATAAACAGAGGCCGGAATTGATAGCAACAAAAATAGTGGGATGACAATTTGAGGTCTGCTCCAGGTAGCTGGGGTTCGCGATATAGGCTTTGCATGGCCAGCTTCCTGGCCTTGTATCAGCTGAACAATGGACTCGGCAGCCAAAATATGCATCATCGGCAGTAGTGGGTGTAAAAATCGCCATTCCTTGTGTCCAATAAACGAATAGACAAATACAGTCCATCCGATGCACGCCGCCATGACATGCAACTTGGATCCACGCTTCGCGAATGCGAGCCAAAGCCCGTGAAGAACGAATGGCAATGCCGACACACATAGAATGGGGAGAGCCTGCAAGAGGTAATAGTGCCACGGGCTCGATCCGTAGAACGATGAGACTGGCGACGCATTCACGAGCAGGAAATTCATCAAGGTCAACGTTGGCCGGCCGTAAAACCACGTATCCAGCGTAAAGACGGCCAGAAGAACTGCAGAGCTTGGAGAAACATCAAAAGACGGCTTGCGAGAAAGCAAGGCCAATACTGACCCGATGCACACGGTATCGCGCAGGATAGATACCAGAAGGTTTGCATTTCCCCTGACGCGCCAAACCAGAATAGTGAACATGTATATCCAGATTATAGCGTTGGTTGGCCGGACGGCACACGCAACCCCCGCGAATATGGTGCTTCGTCTAAGCTTAGGCCTTCAAGGGTTCGTGAGATGTACTAGATAAACTCGTGCAGCAGAACGCACAAGTCAAGCAAGGGAGACCCGACAAGGGCATCCCATGGGAAATATCCTAAGGCTATAGTTGTGAGGGATACCTCAAGTGAATTGGACAAAGATCTTGACAAGGATAGTGAATGAAAGAAAGAGGTTATGGAAAGGAGGTACTATAAACCTGATGAGTGGAGGATTCCACGACGCGAACAAGATCACGTACTGATACAACCGCGCGGTCAGCGATCCCTTCGCGAGACACGTCGTCGAGGACTGTGCTGGCCAGTTTCGGTACCCACACGTCTGTTAGAGCGGCGAGCAAACCGTGGAGTACTCTTGGTCCGGCGACCTATTGACATTAAATACGTCGACTGAGAATGTGCCAAAACCTACCACTAACGAAGGGTATACGTCCAATCCCGATATTTTCAGTAGCCAGTACACGGGGATGTTCAGTGCGGGGTATAGCACGCTCCTCAAAGGCTCGGGGTTCACCCATTCCCAGGTAAGGTGACCGTAACCGAAAACATATTTGTGCGCAGGCTCTAGTGCTTGGAAGTATTCGTCGGGTTGGAAATAACTTTGGGTAAAGAGGGCGACAAGAATACGAAAAACAACACTGAATAGGATCATGGCGTTGATCAAGACTTGACAAACGTTCAGAGTCATTCGTGATTTATGAGTCACACAATTTACCAACCCGGCCATTGGGCATATGGTGTAGCTGGTTATCACATTCGCTTAGCATCGGTGCTTGGGCTGCGGGGGGTCTCCGGTTCGAGTCCGGATTTGTCCACTTTTTTTCTCCATACCACAGCATGGATTAAACACAGCAAACACAATGTGATTAAAGGATGAACCCCTCGAGCAGCTTGCCAACTTAGAAACCTGTAGTGACATACTGAACTAGGAAGCATGCCAACTGCTGGATGAAGGGTGTTGAGTTTTTTTTTTGAGCTGGGAATATGTATAATATATTCATGTTCAAAAGTAATAACAAGAACATGGTAGGCAGAACTCTCAATTGATTATTTTTTCTCTTTCAGCCATGAATTTCAAGATAGGTAATTGCCAAGACGAGGTCTCGCAGAGATGCACAAGATTGGGCAGCCCGGGAATCATCGAATCATGCATTGCAGATGACTCGACTAACGACGGGTGCTCAAGCTACATTTGGTGGGGTGATGGAGAACCAATCGTCATTGAGTGTGTTGAAGTACCAGGCATAGACTAGTTCTGAGGGAGGAAGTACTAGTGCTCACCGGTTGTATGGAAACACTTGTAACGGCACATAGTGGTATGTGGACAAGATGTTATTAAAACTCAGACACTGAGTTCGAATATATGTACTGGTGGTTCGCTTATATAGTAGCGTTAACCATATACAGTATACTACACTACACTATGATAAAGAATGAAATAGTATAGTACAATGTCAACAGAGTGAGCATGGGACAATGGGGTGATAATAGTGGAGGTACTACCTGTCATAGGGAATGATGGGGAGTCGATAATCATAGGAGGTGCCGGTTCAGAAGCTTTGACTGGAGGTCATGGGGGAGGTTTGTTGAGAGGGAAATGTTGGCTAGGAGACGATCTTGGAGCCTTCTGCTTGACAACGCTCGAAATGGTTGGCTGGGACTGGACGTTGTCCCCGCTGTTATTGCCCTGGAACGTGGTCACTCCTCCTCCATGAGCCAATTTGAATCTCAACGGCTTTGCTCCATGAACAGCAGTCAACGTCCCTACCATTGGTGATTCCACAGCATCAGAATTTTTGGGAGGAGGGGCGGTGGACATTGCAGATGACTTGAAATCGTGTAAGGAATGCGCTGCACGCGTTCGCCGCCGCCCTCTCGGACTCGGACTCGATCGCTATCTATTTCTTTTCACCTCTTCACCTCTTCACCTTCTCACCTTTTCACTTCTTTGTCTCGTCCATCGACCCCTTCATTTCCTTTTCGTACTCAGTCTTCATTATAGTTCGTCACACATCATGTTGAGCCACTCGACCGTTTCTTTGTCCTACATCGTATATAATAGGTCCTGTATCTTCACATAGAATAAGAAATCAGTTTCCCCCATCGAATCCGAGTCAGTACGAACGAAAGACTTCTGCGCTACGACAAGTAGCGACAACGCCCGAAATAGAACCAAATCCGACTTCTTCCTTACTACTTCCCCTTTTGGCTTATCGCCGTCCCCTCCGAACTCGTATCGCACCGTGTTCCTGCCTCAAGAGCGGTGAACTACTTACAATCGGGACCAGCATTCTGAATGCTGCCCGTTTGCAACATTTGGATTACTTCTCTGATGCTCTCATCCTCGCTCCCACTTTCTCCATAATCTCCCCCTACCAGATGATCATTTTCCAATTTGCCTAGCCTCACGGAATTTCGAAGGGACTTTTGACGGGAGGCTGGGATGACAGTCTGTCCTATTGATGTAGAAACGGGACCATGCGACTTGTCGTACGCTGCAGCCATGCGGTCCGCTCGGAAACGCGACAACGGCAACTGTTCGTTCGACTGGAACTCAAACTCTCGTTAACTTCAATGAATGCATGGCGGTTCGCGTGGCTCACGATTTTGTGTTGTTCGTGGTCATCAAGAGTATGCGCAGCCATTACTTTCGCAGTGTCAGCACCAATGGCGCGTCTTCTCTTGTGATATTCCAGAGCAATTTCGCGGTGATGTTGTGCAGAGTCGTAATCGAATTCTTCCTCCAACGGCTCATCATCTGACAGATTGTTGGCTGAATCGCCTGACGAGGACCTGACCTCCTCATCTGATGAATCATTTCCCGTGTGTGGAGAAGGATGCCCGGCTGAGGAGGTGGTCTCATCATCTGAGTCTGCGTCATTGTGAGAGGGAGGAGCCGGAGCTGCGGTGGGATGCCGCTCCACTACATGCATTTTCATGGGGTATTTCTGTGCCTCGGCTTTACTCACCACAGGTATGTGATTTTGTGCACGTAATCTACCGGGAGTAACATCACCCCAGTCAGGCTGGCGTATTGACGTGTGCTGATCCCTTTCGTTGGCTTCCACGGCCGGCGCATCTGCAAAGGACACACTTTTCTTTGCAACCGGAGATGTGACCTGAGGCTTTAAGCGTGCGTCCTCCCCTTGCTCGTTCTCCCCCTTTCCTTTGGCATGCTGGACGAGGGCCTGTCCCATCTTCTTCTGCAACTCTCGTGCCCCCTTTAGCCGGTCCAGTTCAGCCTTTGCTGACTCTTTTCGTTTTCTGATCGCTTCCTTCCGTTCCTCCTCCGCATCCCTGTCTTCTTGTAGCTGTTGCAAACGTTCCTCCTCCTCGAGCAGATCAAGGATACGGTCGCGTTCGCGCCGCCGCCGTTCCTTTTCGTCAGGGGGCAAAGGCGAGAACGGGATCAAGTCTTGTTCTGAAACGGGAGGGGGTGAAATGCCCGTTTGAGAATCATCATTGACTGGTTCGGAAATGTCGATGATGGGAAGGCCATCTTCATTCAAAGGCTGTATTGAGGGTTGGCAATCGAGTAAATTACATTTCCGAGGCACATGTACCTGGCTAGGCTGGTCTCCTACCGTTTGGCCACGATCTGTACCATCTCCTAAGATTTCGTTGATCTTGTCCGACAATTTCCGCAGTTGTTCTGTGGATAACTTGGCGCCAGAGGATGGTTCGTCGTTGGTACGCCCCAGGGAGCTGAGCAAGCCCTGTAAAGCTGAAAAGAAATTTCTGTCTGTAGTGTATACGTTGGTACAGCTCCCTTACCATCTTTTCTGCTGGCATCGAGGTCCTTGGTGTTTCCGATGGTGTTAGACATGGCAAGAGATGCGGTGGGCCCGCTTTGGCGGATTACGTGAGGTAGTACTACTTGCAGCGTTATCTTCTCCCATCATGGTCGTTACTCATGTTGTTGCTTCTGCTCACAAGAAAGCCCGGAGGAGCCTTACAAAAAGGAAAGCAGTCATCAATGGCAACTCAGAAGCGCGCTCAACGAAACAAGGTAATATGGATGAAGACGAGGACATGCAACTAGAGCCTCTATCCACACAGTCAAATAAAGATGCACACGGGGACGACGAACTCGCGATTGACGTCGACCCCGAGTCTGCTCCTCAAGCACATTCAGTACCATCATTTCCCGCCCTCCCTGCTGGTGCACAATCGACCGCGCTCAAATCGGAGACTCGACGGGTCCCTATACCACCGCACCGCATGACACCCATCAAAAAAGATTGGGTCAACATATTCTCGCCCCTAGCTGAGATTCTTGGCCTACAAGTTCGAATGAATGTCCAACGGAGATGTGTCGAAATCCGGGTATGCATTCGCCAGTCCTCTATCAGCACACCTAACACTGTATATAGACGTCAAGACACACAAAAGACATTGGGTCGATTCAAAAAGGAGCCGATTTCGTCAAAGCCTATGCATTGGGTTTTGATGTCAATGTAAGTAATATAAACCATGCCCGACTATCACCTAATGATCAACATTGAAGGACGCCATCGCACTTCTTCGTTTGGACGATCTTTACCTTGACTCTTTTGAAATCAAAGATGTGAAAACGCTGCACGGCGATCACTTATCGCGTGCTATTGGTATGTAGCTGTCCGCCTTCTCGGCCATCGTTCACCTCTTTCCCAGGTCGGATAGCAGGGCAAGATGGAAAGACGAAATTTACGATCGAAAATACAAGCCGCACGCGAATCGTTCTAGCTGACACGTTTGTCGAATATCCAATGTATTCTGTCTCTTTTTCCTCATCTCATCGACTAGGAAAATTCATATCATGGGCTCATTCCAAAACATCAAAATTGCGCGAGATGCGATTGTATCTCTTATCCTTGGTTCACCCCCAGGAAAGGTCTACGCCGGATTGAGGACCGTGAGCAGCAGGATGAAACAACGGGCTCTATAATCTCAATTGTTAAACTGTGTATCTTCTGAGCCTATATCGACGAGTTGACTACCAAAAACGAACAGTGGGTGGGCACAACGACAGCCAATACGCGGTGCATATTCGAGCGATAACAATAAAAAGCCCTCGGTGTCCTACTCAAATTCGACCATCTCGTGAGCTTTGCCTTTCTTTTTGGACTCCTCGTACTGGTCAACGATAGTCTGCTTCAGTATGCTGCGCAAGTTAGAAATTGTCGCATGTAGTCACCATTCGCATACTCACTTCTCCCAGGCGGCGTCGTCCAGGGGAGGACCTTGTCCATCTCCGACCATAACCATCTTTCCTTGACTTGGGACTCCGTTGACAACGAGGAAGATCCATCCCGGGCCTGGCGGGTAGATATTACCATCTGGCGGCCCCGTGAGGATCATGTTCTCTCCGTTGTGCAACGACGAGACCGTCAAATATACTAGCCTGGAATTTGCGTGTACTGCGTGCGTGACAAAACCTAAATCCATCAACGCGACTTCATAGAACAGATTAGCCCATGGCTTTCAATGGAAACGAAAGAGAATTCACCCTTGATCGTTGGTTCAGTGGTATTCGTCCTGAAAGGTATCTTGACGTCCATCTCGAACGGTTGTGCATAGTAGACACTGTAAGGGAGCCGGGTTATGACTGGTCGCTCTGCGTTCATATAAGGCGGCTGGAATCGTTCCACTCTATATTCCGTCCCGTATTTCACTTCACTCCTGTCCAGATTTGGATTGCTTCCCGCGACCAAGATATCGGCAGCGGGCGTCAATGTCGCCACCGAGTGATACATACGAGGTATCAAACTTGACTTCATACCCACGGTGGAGAATCGTTGGCCAGGGGGCGCATCAGGTGTATACAAAACAGGTGTGAGATTTGGGTTATCCGCATTTGAATCTCCGGCCTGGCCTTTGACATTGCCATAGCCAGAAATGCCCGACTTGGCACCATTGACAATAAAGACTTGCCCAGTTGGGAGCAAAACAGCATCAGGCATATGCCTTGGTTCGGGGAGCCGCTCTACTTCCCATCCGGTAGCGATTCCGGTCTCGGTCAGTGTAATCCGCGAGCACTGGTTGGATGCCAGATCTTGTGACGATATTTCATAGCCAGGGGTAGTGTCATCGACGGCGGAGCCACCGCATATGAGGATTTCTGGCATGTAGTTCCCAGGAGATAGCGGGAGGAGAAGCCCGACACCCGTCATCGGATACGTGACACGGACTCCGTTGGGTATTCGTGGGAGCCTTTGTTCCGTGTTCGCTTTCCAGTCGTAGATCATGGCGTCCTGATTGGCAGCCATGAAGACCCTACCATCAGGGAGAGTGAAGGCAATCGGGAACAGGTTAGCATTCAACGTATCGACCAGGAACTGCAGATAGATTGGCAATCCGTTCGAACCATGAATAGACTTTGGTGGCCAGTACTCCACAGTCGGATTGTTGACCGTTGCGTTATTGATCCAGCCCCCTTTCTTGGATCCTCCTATAATCATCGCGCTGCCGTCGGATAGCCTAATGACGGTGTTGTACCACCTGGGACTTGCCATTCGGATACGAGCGTGGTTCTCGTACACGTGGCACCGAGAGACATCGGGGGAAGTGCAAGGATGGAAGAGACGAACGGCTTGCAGGCCATCCAGATGGCCAAAGTCTGCAGGCGAAGTAAAGCTTTCGATGACGGGGTTCCCTCCAACATTGATCAGGGTTCCATTGCTCAAAAAAGTACCACCAGCACAAAACGAGTTTGACTGTATCCTCAAGGGCATGACGGCTTGCGTATCGAGGTTGTACAACGCACCCCAGGCTGGGTGCCCATCAATAGATATCGGGTTGTGCTCCACCTTGTCGATTATGAGAGCGTGACTGGGAGATATAACGACCAGTTGCATAGCAGCAACGCCGGTCGATCCGCGTTGTACCAAAGACCATTCGCGCCCGCCGTAGCCCCGAGCATCGTCGTCCCCTCCGCTTGGCGCAGATAGTAGGTCACCATAGTCATGGCCTTTCGTTACGATCATGGCGTCAATGTCTGTGATTGGGCTAGCCACGCCTTCTGCTCCCCTTCCGGTGTGCTCGATCTCGATGAGGTGTTTACCATACGGAAGATCGTACTTCCAGAATAATCGCTGCTGAGTGCGCGGGATGTTGCTCCAAGCATCGATGGCGTCCACCTGCTGGCCATCGATAAAAATTGCAGCAATGCCGTGCGTTCTGTCTTGCGATCCGAACCACTCGATGCCAGTTCCGACGAAAGAAAAGGATGCCCGAGCGCCAGGTTCGTCAGTCCAACGAGATGTACCTTCGGTGTACGAGCTAGAATAGGATTGGCTCCATAGACCCCGATACTGAATCAGCGGCGACGAGGAGTCGTAACTTTTGGCACCAAGCGGGACGTAAAATGGTAAGAAAACCTTGGGTTCATCTGATCCCGATGGCGTCTTGCCATTCCAAGCGGACTCACGAGCTAGAACGTGTAAAGCGAACGCCAGTGAGAGCCACGTAGAAGGATTCATTAGCGTTGGTGATGCTGCTACTTGGCGAGGTAGTACGCGTAAATTGAAATGGTGAACCAAGCCTGAGTGGTCTATATTGGTTGTATGTTGCCTACACTAGCCATGCTCTGCATTCCCGAGTATCTTACGTTCCTGTTAGGAATATTGTAACTATGCGTAACACGTTTGAGGTTGGAGAAAATATCACAAATGAAATGTTCGGTCGATGTTTGAAACCGAGTCAGATTGAAGAAGTAAGATGAGTTGAATGTAAGCGTATGCCAAGTGTCGATGCAAATGAAAGGTGATCAGCACGATCCAAGGTGCACCACCACACGGATGATCCTATGACCGGACTTTGCCCTTGCCCTTTCCATTTCTTCCTATATCACCGGAAGATGACAGTCCGTCAGCTGCGTACTGGGGCAGCGGTTCCCATATCCGAATCGTGAAGTCATCCGAACACGATGCAAACATCCGTTCGTTCCGTGGGTTCCATGCGACTGAATTGACGCTTCCCACTCCATGACCTGGGAGGATCTCAAGAAGTACACCGGTATCCCGGTGCCAGACATAGACATTACGGTCTAGGATAACAGGATGAGGAAAAAATTGGCGAGATTTAATACTAACACCGACCTTCACTTCCACTGACCACAAAGTTGCCATCGACCCCTCCAAAGCAACTCCGGATAACGTGGTGGCCTTGGTGTTGCCCGGTAAACTTGCGCGCGAGCCGACCCTCGTTCAAGTCCCATAAATGTACCTCCTATCATGCACCTCATCAGTTATACATAAAGTGTCCAAATTCAAAAATTCTCACATCTGGTGCATGATTGATTAGCGCGAATTGGGAATCCTCAGATATCTTCACGCTCGTAAGTTCACCGTCCGTAGGAAGTGACCTAAACAGTCCTTTCTCGGTCAGCTGAATGCAACGAAGGTGTGATGCTCACAGCTCGATGGCCTTGCTCTTTAGATCATATATAATCATCCGATTCTCCGCCGGTCGGCCGCCATTTACTGTAACGCCGTTCCCATTGGTCGTCGGAGGCGGTGTGGGTTCTCGACTGACTCCTCGGCTGGCATCCGCTGCTGTAGGCAGCATTGGAATATAGTCCATCCCAACCGTGACAAGCCGCGTCATGTCTGGAGTGACAGCCATATCGGTAACACGAATGGGCACACCGGACCAATCGTCTCGAAGCTTCCCAGCCATATCCTGGAAGAGAAGTGAGATTCGGCCATGCTCCAGAAGATTACACATACCCAGGAAAATATTTTGCGATCCAAACTTGCCGACATAAAGCCCGAGCCATCTGGTAACCACACGAGCGCTGACACGGTCTCCGAATGAGAGCTAAGTGTGTGTATGCACTTTCCAGTCTAGCAAGACTTGGTACAGTTATTCCTTACACGACAAAAGAGATGATCACATTACCTTGGTATCCCAGAGCAATATTAGCTGGTCCGCGGAGGTAGCCAGGACCGCGTCGTCAAGCGACCATGCCAATGCACCGACAGGGAAGGGGTGCTCCCGAAGAGTAAACTCCACCACACATTCACGAGAGGAAGGTTCAGCATCCGACTGTGGACGCGATGTCAGTCTCGATCCTCCTTGAAACAATGAAACACTTGCCCCGATCCGCCAAATTATGGCAGTCTTGTCTTTGCTTGCGCTAGCCAGGCGCAAGCCATCGTGACTCCAGGCCACGTTCCACACCTCGTCCGTATGTACGTCAAGAACAGTAGTTGCCACGCAAGGGAAATCCTCTCTGTCACAATGGTGGTCAGAGAACAGCGAGAAAGAAGTGGCATTCATTGGCGCATTGTGATATAGGCAATGCTCTCTTTGATAATGTCTCGACTGTGTCAACAAAGTCGCAAGTCGCCGAGAAGGGATCATTGTCGTGGAGGGTATAAAGTCTGGCACAGACGTTCGTTGACATCATGCTGGAAATTCGAGATAAAAGCTCACGTTGCAGTTCGGAGAGCAATGTTTGTCGCGATGTCCCAGATGCGCCATCCCACGATGCACGCCGTCGTAAGTCCTCAGGGTCCGAACACATTATCAGACTGTGACAAGCAGGATAAGCGCGGGTTGATTGAGTCTGGGAATCCTTATTGCATACCTCGACAATGCATGCAATTGCTCTGCATTTGTGCTTAGAGGAGCTAATTCGTTACGCAGGACCTGCAACGCAGCTGTCATTTTTCGGGCTTCCAAGAGCTCGAGGTATTTCTGCCTCCCGATAAGAAAGTGGGCCTCCTAAGAATAGATGTGTCAGTATCATCAAGTTCTGTGATGGACGCGCGTCGATCGCACCCAGATCGCCTCTTCATCTGTCGCAGTAAGGTGCGAGAGCAGTGATTCCGCGTTCGCCCAGTCTGCCTTAAGAATATACTGGCGGAATTCGGTGACTTCTGGTGCCTCCAGGGAGTAACCCGACTCTGCCTCGAGGGTGGCAGCGGATTCACTGCAAGAATTACGTTTAGCGTAGTACTGAGGAGATAAGAGGACCGAGATCAAAAGATGACTTACGTGTAGCCTACGTCTCGTAGACTCTGTATAACTAATCTGACGAATTCTTCCCTGTCTACATAAGGGTCGTCATACAACGTGGTGCCCGGCAGGGACACGCGCGCTACAGAGGAGCTCTGCTTGGAAACGCCGTTGGTCATTGGTGAGGATCCATTGGGCTTGAACCCATTGATGGTGGTGATGCCATTGGAGCGAGTTGCTTTATCCAATGTGACAGAGGACGGGCCGGCCTCCGAGATGGGGTTGATGGATGTCGATGAAGTGGACGATTTGTCTGAACGCGGAATGTACATCCTATCTGTGGAAGAACTTTGTGTGCAAGGAGTGCAGTCAATTGCGGAGAAGTTGGTGGAGTTGGTGGTTTGGCTGTCTATTCGTTGTCTCTTGTAGACCCTCGCTGAATCTGTGGACGATCAGAGTATAGGCCAGGTTGAGTCCATGACGGAGGAACGTCAAGCAAGATGGAATGCGCACCCGACGGAGCAGCAAGGGAGGCGTCACCCTCGGAGCCCTCTACGAGAGCGCGAGGACGTGTAGAAGGAACTAAAGAACTGGGTGGCTGTGTTTGAAGAATGGAATGTCTTGACGTGGCGGTGATTTGGCTTGGTTCCGTGGTAGATTCCAGCCTTGAAGCAGGTCCCTGGCGTGGAGGACGAGCGTCCTGGGCAAAGTCCAGTCGGGTGATTGGATCAATGGTGACTAGTTGGCTGTTGCGTTGATTATTGACATGCAGCGTCTCCAGCGTCGCTACCGTAGATCTGCAATGTCCCTGTTAGACAATGAGGGTCAGTGGAAGAGAAGGAATGGTAATTTAGCGTTGTTCTCGCTCAGGCTGTAGACGGGCTCGGGCTGTGAGGCCTGCTCACCAATTATGAATGGAAAGTGACCCCCCTTCCATTTCACTTACGAGGGGGGTTGACACACCGGCAAGGCGGCAGTGCCTGTTACCTCATGTTATGCCATCCCTTGGCTTGGAGAAACCAAATCACCGCCGTACGGCGACGACAAGCGGGGTGCTTATCTCTTCTTGCACGTTTACGCACCGTGCATCACAACGTTCTCTTACCATCATTTTGCCGACCAAGTGCACAAATGCGCGTGGTCTTCAAGCAAGTTTTATTGCTCCAAGCATGAAATGCTCATATAGTGACACATTGTAATCGATTATACTACCCCTGCGAATGAAAATCAAGGGAGAAGAATGCAAGGACCTCGGTAATGACGGTAAAGAAAACTATGCTCCATGAAGATGCTCAATGCAAAGAGAATTGTAAGGTTTTGTGTGTGACAGCGATAGATAACAAATGCGTTGCGGGCGGCAAAAGTTGCCAATGTTGGTATGGGTTCCGTAAGTTTTCTCGAGTTAATACCTGGGTTCTTGAGATATAGATATAGTACGCATAACAGAATAGAAGGCGAGTAGGGAGTAATGCTGGTGTTTTTGATGAGGATGCAAAAGTGATGAAAACCGAGTAGCGTGAGTTCATAGGCGCAGCCTACGGTTCGTTTCCTTTCCTAGGGCGCACGCGATTTTTGAGTGCTGTTACGAAAATAAAATGGAACAGACGGGGCAGCAGGCGATTGAATACTACCAGCGACCTGCAGTACGTTCACGTTCCCTCAGGCCGCTGCGGCCGTTCCCAAAGCCCGGCGCATCTCGGGAGGAACCCCGGCCCTCAAGTTCCTGTGTGCGGTAACGTCCACGTCTTTCGTTGTGGGCGACAGGAGCGACCATGGCTGGATCTTCAAACTCCTGGATGCACAATGCCATTTTGGGAAGAGGAGAACTGTTACGTCGAGCAGTCGGCCGACCCCTAGGCAAGGGAGCGCAAGACCAATCAAAAACTTGCTCCACACTGCCTCGACTGTCTGGACACGGTGCCATTGCGCTCTGGCGGGCTCGAGAACGTGAATGAGAACGGGAGCGAGTGTCGGCATATTGCGATGGTTCTGGTTCGCGACGTCGACCGCGGGGTGTTGATTCCAGTGTGGAACGCAAACCAGAGGCAGTAAGCAATGAAGCCAATTTTGGAGTCGGAGGGGATGGCCGCGGGTGATGGTCAACGATATTTCCCGAAGGAGGAAGGACATGCGATCGTTGAGGAGAGTTTATCTGGAGAAGCGAAAAGTACGCTGGCAGACTCGCACGGTTGCGGCTTTTTTTGGTTTTCGACGTGACGGTGGATTTGTCCTTCTCTGGCTCTCGTGATAAGATAGGTAATGCATGACGGTTACGATGCGAAGTTTCATGACCAAAATCGAGTTCGTCATCTGTGGGAGAGGGAACATGACCCAAAGAGGAACTGGAGGAAGTGCGGCGGTGCAAAAGAGGGATCATAGAATGTTGGTTGGTTGCGGAAGGTCGACGGGTGTACATTAAACTTGATGGCTTTGCGGGGTGGTGGGAGCCAATGGAGCGGATGGAAGGTTCAATGCCGCCCTCCAGGCTGTCACCTTCGTAACCGGAGTCATCATCAATTCCGACGACAGGTTCGTCGTCCTCGGCGTCCGTGAAGACGGACCAGGAAACGGAAGAGGAAGAGGACGAAGTTGAATATCTGTCGCGTTTCCGGAAGTTGTTCAGCGCATTGCCTAGGGCGGAAGGCATTAAGGCGGGTACTTCGCCACCGAGAGCATGGTCGATGTGGGGAGAAGAGAGAGCGCTGCTAGCGGAGGAGATCGAAGGGGAGTTGTGAACGTCGAGAGCTTCGCACTCGTCACTACAATATGCACGACTAATTTATATGTGAGGGGTGTCCAAAGCATCCGGGACGGGTACCCACCTGTCGTCAGGGAGCTGTCTGGAGCATGTGAGGCAGATCTCCTCAAACATGGGAACAAAGGTGGGAAGGGCAGCAGGGGAGACGACGGGGAGACGACGTTGCGGAGGACGAAGGACGTTGGGAGAAGGGACGCAGCACTGGCACTGGTGCTTAAATATGGAGACGGCACAGGAGGAATGGAAATTTCACAAATTGGCGTAAATTGGAAGAGGAAATGACTCGAAGGGGACAAGACCAAGTCCATGTCACATGTGACAACATTGACAGATTAAGTAACCCAAAAAATCAAAATATTGCGAGTCATCTAATCTAACCGCATACTTGAAGCCAGGCTGCGCCCTCTTGATGTGCAAACGTGCAAGCGCTCCAATGCGGTATTCCCGTCTCCAAGCGTGTGTAGCCGGCCATCGCACGTTTACTCCTCCCGCATTTCACCACCGCTTAGGTGGCTGCGTTACGTTGTGTCACTACCGTAGCGGCCCTACTAGCACACCCAAGGCGCAGGCAGCTCGTGCCAGATGGCGAGAATGTGGCGACCGCTCGGGTCATGAGGTCCTCGTGACCTGCAAGGGACACTAGTACTGTAACAGTCACGGCCCTCCGATCCGATCACGCCATCACACCGCCTTGTCAACTGTGGCCCAGGCTGACGTCGGCGAATATTGTCTTTCGCTGCCCTCCGGCCGCGCACGGCGCACGCCATAGCCAATTCAATTTGCCTTTGATAAGGCGAAAAAAGTCCCGAGCCTGCTGACCCGTGCACTATTGTGGAAACGCGCTGGCTCTTTCTGTTCGCACGCATTCCAGCCACCAAATCGCGCAAATCCTCTAGTATCTCCGGGATGGTGAGATTATTCAACGTTGCTCGCGTGCGTTGAGGGACCTAAGTATAATCGAATGCCGTGCCGTGTCCACGTAAGTATCGTGGGGTCGGCTTTCCATAACGTTCCGTGCACTTTCTGGCCCCTGCCAGTGGGCTTGCCTCGCCACCGCCTCCGCCGTCTCAGTGTCAGCCGTGCGGTGTGAAAGGGTGCCTTGACGATAGAGCGGTGGTTTCTAATGTTCCTGGCAGGCGTTGTTTTCTCACATTCAGGATAAGGTAGATCGGCTCAGGAATCCGTAGTGATTCAGAAACACGCGGCCCATATCGTGTAGTATGTCCCAACAGAGATCAGTGTCCACAAGTACGGTAATCGTCATGACCAGAAGCTAGGTTGGCAATGCAGCAGGCTGGTCCTCACCGTTACTACCAGAAGTTCCCAGCAACGACGACCCCGACGAGATTGGATTTGAGTTTTCCAGTAATTCTTCCTCGCTTTGCAGCGCATTACCCTGTACGCCACTGCCTTCCACAGACGTGCGGGTTTCCGCTCTCGTGGGCACCGCGCCAGAGCTCCGGGAACTAATACGAGGAGGTGGAATGACCCGATTTGCATCTCCCACAAACTCGTCCGCAGCGGCGCCATTAGAAGATGCAGTCTGTGGTGAAGGTGTAGGAGATGGCAATGGCTTGTCCAGCTTGGTGCTATCTCTCCTAGATAGGAGTCCCCTGAGTCGCTCGTTGGGGCCCGCACTCGTACGGAAGTTACCAAGCGTGGACTTGCGAGGTATCGATTTCTCAGTCACGAGGGTCTCAACCATATTGGTCGGGGCAGAGATGTTCTTTAGTGCCGACAGCTTCTGGTGCAAGAATCGTGCATCTGCCAGCATCCTTTTCGAATAGTCAGATCAGTGGCACTTTGATGAATGGTTTCGACAGATGTCACATGCCTGTCTTTGGCCTCCTGGCTCTGTAACTCGATCTGCCCGTACTCTTCGGAGAGGCGGTGATTGACGGCGGCAAAGACTTGTGACATCACATACTACAAAATGGTCAGCAATAGCAAAAAGCTGTTCAATCGACGAACCTCGACGATCGGCGCGGACAAATATCGTGAAAGCACTTTATGCAGCGTGACGGTCTCTTTGACCAAAAGCTCCATGTAATCGTTGACGCCATCGCCTTGCCTTGGGATCTCCCAATTAACGGTCTGCCGATAACTAGTCAGTTATCGATAGCTCGTAATGGCGTATGTCTGACCTGCAATGACTTGACATGTGCACTGATCCTGTCACCCATAATAGCAACCAATTTCGAATGGATCTCGTTCTGGTGTTCTTGGAAGTCCTTTTGCCGTGCAATCAGACCGATAACCCTTGCACTGATACGAACCCGGACGCACCCGCTTGAGCTTGTCAAACTCAACGAGCATGACTGCCTGGTTTGGACTCAGATGGCGTCGGAACGTTTCCCGCACGTACGGAATGAGCGCCACCATAATGGAGAGTGACTGGGAAGCAAGGGCTAGACCGGTTCGATAAAGTTCGCACGTGCTGCAAAACAATAAGAAAAGACACCAACCAAGATGCTTTGCCGTGATGTTCTTCAACCCAGCGGAGCGCATGGCACCCGCCCCCAGGACTACCTGACAGGTCCTGGAATTAAACGCCTTGAGGAACTCGATGACTCGGCTCATCGTATCTGTGTTCAACATTGGAAGATTGACCACAAGCTCCAGATATTCTAACAAGAGCCCCAGGACATCGCTGGTGGCTGAGACGCAAAAGTACGGTCGCTCTTCGATGTGGATGTATTTGGCTGTTGAAGCTGCTGAGCCATTTTGTTTGGACGTAGCCTTTCCGTTTGTCGGATGGGAAGGCGGGGCAGTGGATAGCGGTTTGCCCCCTATGACGAGGTCGGGGGAATCCCGAACGGCAGAGTCGACCAACACGTCAGCGGCATGCTGGACTGCGAATGGAACATCCGTTTGATTCCATTGCTCGTCCTCCACCAACTTGGCGGATTGATTGATCCTTGATTGATGGAAAGCTTGCAGGAATAATTTGGCCTGGGCGAGGAACGATCATGCAACCGGTCATGAGGGAGTAGTCAAGGCGTAAACCTACCTGACCAAGTATTGTACCTCTCAGTCCCATGATCATGCGTCGACAGATGACCTCGCATCTGATAACGAAGTCCCACGACTGGTTGAAGAACACGAGGAAGCCTGGCAGATCTAGTTGTGCAAGCTGCTCTGAACGATAACTGACAACTTTGGCTGCTAGCTTGTTCGAGAGGTCTGCTGCAGAGGAAAGAATATCCGATAGTTCTTCCTGTAGATGTGCAAGATCTAGCGAAGCCGGCGTGGATCTGCATGGGGGTCAAATACATGACGCGCGTGCAGGGCAAAACTCACATGTGGCCCTCCAGTACGTCTCTCAGAACGCCGTTCTGAACTTGGAGCCCCTCGATGCAGTTGAGAAGACTTTTGTACACGCGGGAGACGGTGGAGGAGAACTCCGCATGGGTCATCGAGCGTAAGAGACCGGAAAGAGCGCTAGGATCATGTGAGACAAAGATACACCACCCAGGGAGCAGGCCTACCTCGTTACAGCTTTGGAACTCTTTTCATCTTCGTCTGGATCAAACGATGGCAAGCACTGAAGGTCGGGATTGAATTCTGGGTCATTGTGGGAGCGAGAGAGATTGCACCTACGCGTTTTATGATCCCTCCCACCTCGGACACGACGACTTCTCGCCAAGCGACGATCGCCTCGCGAATGCCATTCGTACGCAAGAGGCCGTGGAGCAGCGGTCGCAAACGGTCTTTGAGGGTGATATCTGGGTTCGCGACGGGGGAATCCGAGCCCAGGCGATCCAGCAAGTCGAGTCTGAGTGCGGAGGCCAGATCTGTTGTCAGTGACAAGGTTATCTCGGTGTTCATGGCCTGGAGATGAGATGGAAGGGAAAGGAAGGCGGTGAGAGACGAGAGGGGCACGGAGGACAGAGGGGTGAGGGGGGACTCTGGAGTGGGGGAGAGTGGAGGAGGGGCACCGTCTTGTTGACGTGTAGGCCGCATCACGATGGGAGGAGGAACAGGGGAGGGGTCGAAGAGAGACTGGATGGAGTCGATGACGGTGAGTGCTTCGCCCCACTGGGCGGCAGCGACCAAGCCCCTGGCGACGGAGGACATTTCGACGACGGCGGTGAGTTCGCGGACGGCATGGTTGACGGCAGCGAGGTTGGAGCATCTGGATTCCTTGCGGACGGTGTGGAGGGCGCGGATTGCGGTGCTGTTGTCGAGGTCGTTCAAGAGGGTGCGCAGCCTGGCGATGCGATCCAAGCAGTGTTCGGATTCTGTCTGGAGGTCTTGCAAGTTTGTGAGTGCGGCAAAGAAGGAGGCGGAGCGGAGGGATATTTCGCGGACGAGGTGCTGTTCGATGGTGTCTGCGTGGTGCGAGAGCTTTTCCAGGAGCGGGAGGGAGTAGGAGAGAGAGGAGGCGTCGTGGTCGGGATGCACGCGTTCTGTGACGGCGTCGAACGTGCGGGGGTCTGCGAGATCAAAGGCGGGGCTGAAGAAGACGGAGGGGACGGTGTCGAGGGGGGTTGCGAGTTTGGGGATGGAGGGCGAGACTGAGAGGTGGAGGAAGCGGTCCCATTGCGGGGCAACCGCGCGGAGGTAGGGGTCAAAGTCCCTGCGCTTGACGCGGGGGAGGTCTGCGGGGAGTGCGGGCGGGAGTGCGGAGTGGGCCTTTGGCGGGGCGTGGCGCTTGTGGGGGTTGTTGAGCACGTTGGAGACGGCTGGGGAGGGTGAGCGGGGGAGGGCGGGGGAGGGGAGACATACCGTTGAAGCCCTGTGTGGTGCTGGACCAGGCGGCGGGGATGTGCACGC